>JASANE010024771.1:0-17670 GCA_030248225.1 Trileptium ribeirensis | reverse complement strand
TATTGCTATAGCGGGACAATGAAAATGGTGAGGTTTTTTTCGTCGTGTAATTGCGCGACAACGGGAACAGTGCGCCCAGGTAGAAAAGTCGCGAAAGATGTGGTGAAATGTCTGTCGTGGAATTAGGGGGACAAATAAATAAACGATGTTTGCGAGAATTTTATTTCACTAGCTACAAGCTTACTGTAGAGTGGAGGAAAAATACGAGGGACTTGTTTTTGTAGCTAAAAAAAGACAGTGTTGAAAGTCTGAAACTACATGTAAAGAAAGAAATTTCCCCATGTCCATGACAATGAGTAAGGTAGTGAGTGAGACGAACAGCAACAGGAATGTGGGGAAATTCCACTCTTTAGCTGCTGTATAAGGAACAATATTCAGATTGGTAAGAAATGTGTTTACAGGGTGCCGCTCATACTGGTGGGAATTGCAAAACCATTGAGGAATGGTGATGAGATCCCGCGGAGCAATGAACAGAACGGAACAAACTTATGCCCTTGCAGCTGCAGTTAATGGACAAATGGGGAGCTTATAAACTTGTTTCCGTAGCTGTTGTTATTATTATTATGAAGTGTAAGTGACTTTTTTCTGAAGTCAGGAGTGGGGGGAAGGCGCGGAAACTAATTAATTTGGCAACAAGAACAGTGATAAATTTTGAAAAACTTTTTGCTAACCGCAGTCATACAAATAGGTTGAAAATTGTAGTACCTATTTTCGTATGTCTAAATAATAATGGGCAGACATTTACATAGTGAGAAAATTTCGCTTTGTAGCGGCAGCCATCTAATCTATGTATGTGAAAACTTATGGAAACTGGTTATTGTTGCCAAAGTATACTACAATTTTGTGTTGAGAAATGGGAAAAAATAAAAACCCAATTTGCTCCGTTTATTCAATGACAATCTGCTGCACCAAGATCGCAGACTAATTTTTTTGCAGATTAAAGCCAATTCGGCCACTCCACTAATTTTGCACATTACACATCTGCCTTTGCGATATAATCAATACTCATCAAGGGCTCTGTTTAGTCAATCGTTACGTTCTGTTAGGGGTGCTGCTGCAAGACCTGTGTGTTCCCCCGACCTGGGAGTATCGGCTGCGAAGCTGGCACACGTCAGAAGCCGACCGGGAATGGCTGACTGAGCCTAAAGTACTAAACCTCGTAGAAGAGCACAGCAGTGAATGGTCTTACAATAAAGTCGAAAATTAAAACTATTAATTAATCTGTTTCTTGTCTATAAATTGTGCAGTAATCTCCTTTGCAGAGGAAACTATAGAGAATGCTGGCAGAACTTTTCATATCTTGGTTTTGTATTACTGTAGGCTCTTTTAAAGGCCATAGTGACTGTACCAACTTGCTAGCCGTTCTCATCACAATGCACAAAAAACTTTGGCGGGCAAACGCGAGATTCGGGTCCCCATCTAAAGGTGTTTGAGGGCACCTTTCGCCCTATTTTTTGTACCGTGCTTACGGTAGGTCAAAACAAAATTTAGCCGTGTCGTTTTATCCCGGTGTTGTACTCCGGCGCTCCACAACAAACCGAGACAGTGTACAGTTTTTAATCCTGGGGGTTCCGCCCCATCGTATTATCCCAAAACTGAAATTGCCGTGTAGTCATGCTAGGGCGCCGCGGCCGAACCCAAATCTCGCCGTTCTAGCTTCAATTCCTCCATCAGGAAATGTTTGCCGATGGGTCAATATTCCCCATTAAAGACTTAGCCCTCATGAGACACGAAATACCGTGACGACCGGGGATGGGTTTTTATGGTTTATTCTCACCTTTTGAGCTGTAAATGTTCTGCTTTGAACTCCCTTGTTACCGAGCAGCCCCACGTAGGGTTCCGCCAAAATACCAAATCTATAATGGAGCCTTGTCACTCAGAAAATATGAGGATTACGCACTTTTTATTTCCTTTTGAAACGTCTCATACGGGAACTGCAGATGTATATGCATTATTAGATTTTATTTCTGTTTTGTGTAAAAATAAATAAAAATTAGTGTTTCCAACTTTTTTCCGTTTTTGAAACTTTAGCTGTTTCCCAATTTTCCGTATCCGGCATATCCTGATTAAACTGGTTTTTTCCATTTCCCTGCACTTCTATTGATTTTCAACAATCAGAAACTTCTGAGACACGCATCGTGGTCCCATTTAGCTTTTCAGCGCCATACTATTCTGTTTTATCCCCGGTTTTCCAATTTTTTTTCCAGTTTCAGCGAACTTTCCCATTTCCAAACGATCACACTGAGAATTTCTGTTGCCCAAATTTCCAGTTTGCTTTTACCGTTAAATATTTTGCCGGCTTGATACATTCTCCATCTACATATTTTGAAATTGTCTGCATATTTCCGTTTCCCCGGTTCCGAAACTTTTTCAATTTTTCTGTTTCAAAAAAATTTTCATATTAGATAACATGTAAAATGCACTATGCAAAATGCCAATAGTTCTACCATATTAGTTAAAAATGTTCACTATGTGTTAAACTGATTTAAATGTGGCTGATATGTTTTTCTAAAACTTGAACCATTATAATAAGCCAAAAACGTATCGAATATTTTAAGATTAGGGTCGTTTTATGTGTAGTTAGTCATGCATTATTGTATTTAGGGGTGTAAATAATTAAGCATAAGCAACCTTTAAAACATTAATTAAGCTCAGCCAGGGCCATTATATAGATCATGTTGATAAATTTATAAATGTTGATGAATATATTTAGGCACTTTGTGTACAGTTGTTAAATATACTGTTTATGACCGTTAATTTTGGGAAATTAAACTGCACAAACGCATTTTAAACTGAAAGAGACCCCATTATGATAAATAGTGAGATTGTGCACCCCGTCTGGGAATGAAATTTACACAATGAATAAACAAAAATTTGGGCATGGTGCTATTGTCAATCTTGTTGCGTTGCTTATTAAATATTTTTTGTACATAGATTGCCATTGTACTCGTTTATGATTGTACATCATTTTGAGCTTGTTCACATGAGTTTGCTTTCGGTTAAATTAGAACGAGGGAGAATGAGATGGGTACCTATCTCCGTATCAAGATATGAACCTGGAGACCGCGACCGTCTACCGATGGAAACTAGTTGCGACTGTTCCCCACCAAAAAATTAGGCCATCGATCAATCCAGCTAGATTATTGGCCACCTGGGCGAAAAATTCGAAAACGAAACTATCAATTAATTAGCTAAATAACATATGAATGTTTGTTGAGTGTATATGTTGCTCACTTGTTTTTGTGCAAAAAACAACTGAAAAAGCTAAAAGTTAATCAGGGTGTAGTTCCCATTTCGGAATGAACTCGGTGTGGGGTTGTTTGTCGCTGTAGCCGCTGAAAGGGACCCGTGTATTCCGCCATAAGGGATTTCAAGGGTTTTTTGATAGGCCAAAGTGGGCACACAAGGATTTAAACGTTGAATTGAAAACTAAGTACTGCTTATTTGGCTGTTGATAAAAATTTTTGGTAGATGCAACTTATGTATTTGTATATGTATATATATGTCTATTGACTGATTTTTATGCCCAGCACACCTTCCGTAATCCTGTCCATCCACACTGTTTGCTACGGTTCGAAAAAAAAAAAAAAAAAAAGTTCAGTCATTTTGTTGTCTCGTTGTTATTACGGCCAAACATGATCTTCTCAATAGAAATTGCCAAGCATAGCGCCCGTAACACCGACGGCTTCGCTCCGGACCCCGCAGTCTCGCGCCTCCGCTTCGCCAGAGGAGCCGCTGCAACTTCCCGTTTTCACGTCCTCGGCGCCTAAAATCGATTGATCATTTTTAGCCACTGGGGTAGCCCCGGTTGATCATCGCAAATCATCGAACGGAACTCTCACACCGACATAAGTAGTCTGCCCTCTGGGACATCAACGCAGCCGAAAATTTGGATACCTGCAAGTCACTCCCCGCGGCTCATAGGAGTTACTATTTCCGCTTTTGTGGACGGCTGGCTCGCATAAAATTCCTGTCTGTCTGTGCACTATTTTCCCAATTCGCTCCTGGTACCCTACGGCTGCACATGCGGCCGGACCCTTCTGGCCTGCTTTCGGTGAGCACAACGGCGGGACCTTCACCCGAGTTCGCGCTAGTCCGTCACCCACACCTGCACCAAAACCCCTACCCTAGTCCCACCACCGAGGCCTGCGGAGTTTACTCTCCGACTCGGAAGGGGACAAAATGCCCTCGCGTCCCACCCTAACTCCAAACATCTCCAATAAACCCCAACCCCTGCCGGCCTCCGGTAGTTGGCGGACGCCCATGACACCGCCACCACGACACTCCACCACGATGGGGCCTACTTTTTAGCGCCCTCCAAGCGTGATTTCCAAGACCGCCCTCGTTTTCAAATCGCCGCCTCACAGAGCGAGTCCGGGACCACGAGCCCGGGGGGCGCTCGCTCCGCGGAAGCCGCGCCGAGCACGGGAGAGCCCGCTAAAGCCTGATGTACTTGCATAGGCCAGAACCCATTGGGTCTCTGCCCGATACTAAGTTCAGCCCCTCGTGTTTGGTACAATCTGTCCCGCATTTGCCTACCTCACAATCAAATTACCTCGTGCTCCGGAACAGTAATTCAGCGATTTCAATTTCAGATTCTGTTCCTAATATATTATCATTTAAATTTTTGGATTATTACAGGTCATGAAAACCAAATCTAATGCAAAAGTGAGATCCCAATTTAATCGACAAATTTTCGTCTCAAACTTCGGGTTTTTTCTTCTATTTTGGCGCAACACAAAAATGGTATACATTTTCAATCGCGGGGGTGTGTTAGCGCAACAGCCTTACGTCGAATTCAATCGCCCAAAAAAAATTCCGTAACTTTTATCCAAAAATACAAAATAGGATGGTTCGGGGTCATTTTAAGTTTAGTCGCGAAAATTACGAGCATTCTTCCTGATTGCACCTAAAATCGCCTCGTGAACATAAGAGTACCATCTTGAGGAAATCGTATAATGGCTGTGCCCGTGTGCGGAGTAACGTTTTGTCCCTATGTCCCGCGCTCCATATAAAATATACCGTATATTATCATTGGCAATCATTTTCTTATAAAAAGTGTTGTATTTTTTATGCCTAAAGTATATACCGTATGTTATCATTTTGGTATTAAGTTTTGTATAAAAATGTTGTAGTTTGAATGCTTAAATATATACCGTATGTTATTATTGGATCATTTTGTATAAAAATGTTGTACTTCGAATGCCTAATGTATACCGTATGTTATCAATTCGATTATTCTGTATAAAAATGTACTTCGAATAAATATACTGTTTGTTATTAGTGGAACATTTTTGTATAAAGATGTCGAAGATTTTTGAAAAAATGCCTAGAACGGATGCCGTATATTATCATAATATCATTTTTGTAAAAAGGGTTGTATTTTGAAGCCTAAAATATATGCCGTATGTCATTATTTGGTCATTTTTACCTTGATATCTCGTGGATCTCGATTAATGTCGCATTTTGCCAATCGAGCACGTTTTGCCTTATCATGTCGCATCATGTGGTCATATTGCTGGGACGAGTGTTGTGCGCAATGGTTAGGATAGCATAGCGAGAAACTAGGACACTTCAAATAATTTGCGAAGTCCTACGCGGGTTCGGAATTGAGCCTTTCACCGATCAAAAAAGGGAAGCCACTCGGAACCTAACCAGCCGTCACTAAATACTTAAGGTTTCACGGTTAGGACCGTCCGGAATAATAGGCCCCTGACTATGCGCTTCAGTTAACCATTTCAGAGGGATAAAGGTTAAATTATCAAACCTACCACGTTTCAGTGACATTTAGCAAAGGTCACTGGAAAACAACAAGCCATGGCCAGCTGGAATTGTGAGTACGGCAAATTACAGGGTTATTAAGAACGACAGATACCGGGATAATTTAATGGCCCGCAACCGTCGTAGGCACTATGATCTGGGGAATGGCCGGAGTACATCGGGTAAATATTTGGAAGACTTTAGCTAGGCACCAGCTCTGCCGGCCAATGCTGACCGCGCCGTTTCACTGAAACGATCACCGCTACTTACGCTAATGCGACGTTTACGTTATAAGACGCCCGCCATGTGAAAGATTTGTCCACGTGTGGTCATGACTCTTATACCATGGTTGATGGTACTGGAAGGGCATACAGTGCAACAAGTCATGGTGTCGCTGACACCATGTATATATTATGGTGTCTTCGACACCTGATGTTTGCATACTTATTTTAAAAAAAGGCGGGAAAACTAGCTAACTTCGATGAAAGTCTTTTGGAAAGATGTCATGATGTTTTTCCGTTTTATGGTGTTTATACGGTTTAACTTCTGTCCGCGCACTTCCTATGCAAACATTTCAACGGAATGGTTTATGGGTTACAATCAATTAGCGTAAATTATTTGAAATTTCAGTCAGCACTAGTTTTCCCGCCTTTTTTTAAAATAAGTATGCAAGCATAGGGTGTCGAAGACACCATAGTGTATTATACATGGTGTCAGCGACACCACGACTGCGTCGCACTGTATGCCCTTCCGAGTACCATGGACCATGGTGTGGTCATGACCACACGTGGACAAATCTTTCACATGGCGGGCGCCTATAACGTAAACGTCGCATTAGCGTAAGTAGCGGCTATATCGTTTCGCGTGAACGGCGCGATATTAACATTGGCCGGGGCAGTTTGGTGCCTAGCTAAAGTCTTCCAAATATTTTACCGATGTACTCCGGCCATTCCCAGATCATAGTGCACTAGACGGTTGCGGGCCATTAAATTATCCCGGTATCTGTCGTTCTTAATAACCCTGTAATTTGCCGTACTCACAATTCCAGCTGGCCATGGCTTGTTGTTTTCCATGACCTTTGCTCAATGTACAGCTGAAACCTGGTAGGTTTGATAATTTCAGTTTCTATCCCTCTGAAATGGTTAACTGAAGCGCATAGTCAGGGGCCTCCTATTCCCGGACGGTCCTAACCGTGAAACCTTAGTGTTTAGTGACGGCTGGTTAGGTTCCGAGTGGTTCCCCTTTTTTGATCGGTGAAAGGCTCAAT
Source organism: Trileptium ribeirensis (assembly GCA_030248225.1). NCBI lineage: Eukaryota > Metazoa > Nematoda > Enoplea > Enoplida > Thoracostomopsidae > Trileptium > Trileptium ribeirensis. The sequence continues at coordinate 10,643 of JASANE010024771.1, read as the reverse complement.
TCCAAACCCGCGTAGGACTTCGCAAATTATTTGAAGTGTCCTAGTTTCTCGCTATGCTATCCTAACCGTTGCGCACAACACTCGTCCCAGCAATATGACCACATGATGCGACATGATAAGGCAAAACGTGCTCGATTGGCAAAATGCGACATTAATCGAGACACGAGATATCAAGGTAAAAATGACCAAATAATGACATACGGCATATATTTTAGGCTTCGAAATACAACCCTTTTTTACAAAAATGATCCTATGATAATATACGGCATACGTTCTAGGCATTCGACATACGACATCTTTATACAAAAATGTTCCACTAATAACAAACGGTATATTTATTCGAAGTACATTTTTATACAGAATGATCCAATTATAACATACGGTATATATTTTAGGCATTCGAAGTACAACATTTTTATACAAAATGATCCAATGATAACATACGGTATATATTTTAAGCATTCGAACTACAACATTTTTATACAAAAATGATCCAATGATAATATACGGTATATATTTTAGGCATCGACGTACAACATTTTTATAAGAAATGATCCAAATGATAATATACGGTATATTTTTATAAACGAGACATAGGGACGCCAACAACGTTACTGCCGCACCACGGCACCAAGCATCGTGCGATTCCTACCTCAAGTGGGTACTCTGATGTTCCGAGGCGATTTTAGTGCTAGAATCATGAAGAATACTCGTAATGCGCGACTAAACTTAAAATGACCCCGGCAACCATCCTATTTTGTATTTTTGGATAAAATTTGTTACGGAACGCTTTTTGGCGATTGAAATTCGACGTAAAGCTGTTCGCTAACACAGCCCTCGCGATTGAAATCTATCCATTTTGTGTTCGCGAAAATTGAAGTAAAATTACCCGAATGTTTGAGAACGAAAATTTGTCGATTTGATTGTGACGTCACTTTTGCATTAAATTTGTTCATGAACACTGTATAATCCAAATTTAAATGATAATACATTAGGGAACAGAATTTCTGCAAATTGAAATCGCTAAAATTCTGTTCCGACACAAGGTCTAATTTGATTGTGAGATTCGGTCCTAGGACAAATAGCGGGACCGATTCATACCAAACACGAGGGGGTGAACCTAGTATCGGGTAGAGACCCACATATGGGTTCTGGCCTATGCAAGTACATAGGGCTTTAGCGGGCTCTCCCGTGCTAACGGCTTCGGCGGAGCGACGCCCGCCGGGCATCGTTGGACTCGCTCTGGAAGGGCGATTTGAACGAGGGGCAACTTCCTTCAAAAGGCAGCGGTTAGAAGGGCGCTAAAATCACCATGGATAGTGAGAGTGTCAGTGGCGGTGCGTGCGCTTTCATCGGGCGTCCCGGGTTAACGAGCCAACTACCGGAGGCCCGCCGGGTATATTTGGAGATGTTTCGACGCGGTGAACGCAATGAGGGGCGGTTTGCTTACTTTCGAGTCAGAAATAAATTTTCGAGAATTTTATACCCACCTTCAATTAGTAATCCAAACTAGGGTCACTTTGGTGGGTTGTGACGGACTAGCGGGAAGTCGGTTGGAGGTCCACCGTATATCATTGTGCTCACCGAAAGCAGGCGAGTGGAAGGAAGGGTCGCATGTGCACATTTAGGGTCAGGGAGCGAGTACGGAGATGGTGCACAACAGACAGGATTTTATGTCAAATTTTCGCACGGATCACAAAACAGAAATATAACTCCTATAGCAGCGGAGTGACTTGTCAGGTCGAGACCCGCTCGGGCTCGTTAGATGTCCCAGAGGGCAGACTACTTATGTCGTGTAAAGTTCCGTTCGATGATTCTGCGATGAAAAGATAGACCGGTTACCATGGCGCTGATCAATCGATTTTAGGCGCCGAGGACGTGAAAACGGAAGTTGCAGCGGCCGTCCTCTGGCGAAGCAAAAGCACAATTACGTCCGACGAAGCTCGTCGATTGTACAGGGCGCTATGCAGTTTGGCGAGGTTATTGGTTCCATTGAGGGTGGCCTGTTTGGCCGTAAGTGACCGCAAAAGGGACAATTAGCGAAATCGACTGAAACTATCGAGGAGGCATAGGGAACTCAAGCCGTAGGCCGACACTGTGGATAAAAAGACAGGATTTGTCCGGTGGGGCGGGAAAAGGAAATATCGGGGCGTGAAAATCAGGTAGATAGACATATATACATATATATACAAATACATAAGTTACATCTACTCCGAACAACTATCGACAGCCAAACTTAGCGTAAGTAGCGGCTGTTAATTTTCAATTCAACGTTTAAATCCTTGTGCGATTAGAGCCACTTTGGCCTCCTCAGAAAACCCTTGAAATCCCTTATGGCAAAGTACACGGGTCATTTTCCCGAAATTGAAGCCGTTAGACGGCTACAGCCGACAAACGAGCCCGGCGGCCGTCATTTCCGAATAGTCGGAAACTACCGTACCCCTGATTTAAGCTTTTAGCTTTTCGTTGTTTCCGCGACCATGGCGACGTGTATTACGCTCGACCATGGTTACATATGTTATTTAGCTTGAGTAAATTTGATAGTTTTGGTTTCGATCACTAGTGGGCCAATGATCTAGCTCGATTAATCGATGGCCTCCTATCATCGGACAGTCGCAACTTTGAAGTTTCCATGGGGAAATAGGGGCAAGTGGTCGAGTTCTGTTCAGGTTTCATATCTTGATACCGGTTAGGTACCCTATTACATTCTCCCTCGTTCTAAGTTTGTACCCTTAACCGAAGCAAACTTCATGTGGACTTACGTGAGCTCGTCCAAAATGATGTACAATCATAAGATAAGACATGCAATGGCAATTCATGACATAAATAGCAAAAATATATGTACAAAATGTTAATAAGCAACGCAACAAGATTAGTAGTGACAATAGCACCATGCAATATACTATCATTGTGTAAATTTCATTCCCACAAGCCTTATGGGGTGCGGCGAGGTACCGTTAAAATTTGCTGCCTAGTGGTCCTGTTCAGTTTAAAATGCGTTTGTGCAGTTTTAAGGCTGAAACCTTGCAAAACGCATGTAACGGGTCGGAACGGTCCTGTTACATTAACAACTGTACACAAAGTGCCTTAAATATCATAGAACAGTTTTTTGAGATTTCATTATGCAACATAATTATCTCCTCATGAGGCATATATAATGGCCCTGGCTAAGCTTAATGTAATGTTTTAAAGGTTGCTATGTTTAAATTATTTTACACCCCTAAACTTGCCGATAATGCATGACTATGCACATAAAACGACCCTAAATACCCTTAAAATATTGGCAGTCGTCATACGTTTTTGTAGCTACTATAATGGTTAGAGTTTTTAAAAAACCTTGTGGGGCAGCAGCATTTGCATTAAATCGGGGTTCAGAACACGTAGTGAACATTTTAACTAATATCGTTCAAACCTTATTCAAGCATTTTACATGAATAAACATATGCATTTTACATGTTATCTAATATGAAAAATTTTTGAAACAGAAAAATTGGGAACTTCGGAACCGGGGAAATCGGAAATCTGGAAAGTGGTGGGGAACCATTAAAATATGTAAATGGGAGAATGGGCTATGTGGGGAAGCCGGCAAATATTTAAACGGTGAAAGCAAACTGGAAATTTTGGGCAACAGAAATTCTAGTGTGATACAAAGTGTTTGGAAATGGGAAACGTGAAACTGAAAAAAGTTGGAAAACCAGACACTTGTAAAACAGAATAGTATGGCACTGAAAAGCTTAAAATGCGAAAGCACGAATCATGTTACTCAGGAAGCCTATAAATATTGAAATAAATAGAAGTGCAGGAAATGGAAAACTAGTTAATCAGGATATCGGAATACGGAAAATACTGGGAAACAGCTAAAGTTTCAAAACGGAAAAAGTTGGAAACACTAATTTTGTTAGTACTCTTTACACGAACCAAAGAATAAAATCTAATAGTGTTCTTCAACCATTTGATAATATGGTATATCGACCAACGTATGCAGTTCCCATATGAGACGTTTCAAAGGAAATAATAAAAAGTCGTAATATTGGTGTCTCGATAATGACAAGAGGCTCCGTCGATTGGTATTTGGCGGAGATTCTACGTGGCTCGCTCAGAGTAACAAGGAGTTGCAAAGCAGAATTTTTTGGTTCACTCAAAAAGATAATGAACCATGAATTCCATCCCGGTCGGTCTGGGGCAGTATCTTGCGGTATTTCCATTGTCTCATGAGGCTAGTCTTTGAATGCTCGCTTAATATCGGATATAACCAATCGTTTAAAGGTAACCATCGCTCTTCTTTTTGGTCTTTTTCTGTTGATGGAGGGATTGAAGCTAGTATTTACGTCACGAAGAGACTGATTTGCGTTCGCGCACGTGCCCTAGCCATATGAGCTGCCTCACAGCAACTTCAGTTTCGGAATTCGTTCGCTGACCGATAAAAGAATACAGATTCGAACTTGTTACGCTGTCTAGTTTGTAAACGCCCACAATTCGACGCAGACATGAAACAGACAGCGAATTGAAGTCGCTGACCTTGGCTTACCATATTTCAGCGCCGTACAAGAAAATCAGCCAAAAGCATGCCTCGAACACTTTCAACTTTTATGGGGACCGAGATCTCGCGTTTGCGCCAAAGTTTTTTGTGCATTTGCTGGAAGACAATCGGAGCGCTAGCAATTCGATTACCACTATCAGCCTTTGAAGACCTATAGCAAGTTATTACGAAACCAAGATATGAAAAGCTCTCCACGTTCTCTATAGCTTCGCTGTCGAGGGAGATACTGGATAGCATTGTAGAGCAACAGATCATGATGTTAGTCTTTCGAGAGCTTATTTGTAGACCAACTCCGCTGCTGTGCTCTTGTACGAGGTTTAGTGCTCTTTGTAGCTCGGCATCGGTTCCCGCCAAGATGGCAACAGCGTCGGCTTGTGATCTAGTATGCCAGCTTCGCCACCGATTGATACTCCAGGCATCGGACGCGCAGGTCTTGCAGCAGCACCCAGTGCACTACCTAACAGAACATAACGATTGACTGAACAGAGCCTTGATGAACCCTGATTTCTATCGCAAAGGCAGATGATATAATGTCGACTAGTCGAACTTTGCAATAGCGATAGATTTTATCTATTGCGAAAAATGGATTAGTCTGCGATCTTGGTGCAGCAATTGTCATTGAATAAACGGAGCAAAATTGGTTTTTAATTTTTTCCCATTTCTTCAAACCATCAAAATTGTACTAGTATCTTACGGCAACAATAACCAGTTTCCCATAGAGTTTTTCACATTAGCATCATTCCAAATGGCTGCCGCTACAAAAACAAATTTTCTCTCAGCTTCTGTAAATGTCTGCATTGTCTTATATAGCAGACATACGAAATCAGGTACCCTACAAATTTTCAAACTTTCTCTATTGTCCTAATGACTGCGGTTAACAAAAAGTTTTTCGACGGTGTTTATCCGCTGTTCTGTTGCCAGGAGATAATTAAACTAGTTTTCCCACACATTTCCGCACCTTCCCCGGTGTCCCATAGACTTCAGAAAAAAGTGGCTTCACAGCTTCATCATAATCACATAGACAACAGCTACGGAAACAAGTTTCCTCAGCTTCCCCGTTGTCCGTAGACTGCAGCTGCAAGGATAAGTTTGTTATAGCTTCGTTCTGTTTTCCATTGTCCCGCGGACACCACATACGTGAGCAAGTTCCTCAATGGTTTTGCAATTCCCCACAGTCCCATAGACGGCACCTGTGAACACATTTTCCCCTAGTTTTGCCGATCTTGAATATTGTTCCTTATACAGCAGCTAAAATAAATCTGTTATAACTTCCCCACATTCCTTGTTGCCCCGAACAGCTGTTCACTTTCTCGCGGAGTTCACTACCTTACTCATTGTCCCATGAACGACAGCTGGGAAATTTCTTACATGTAGCTTTTCAGACTTTCAACACTGTCTTTTAGCTACGAAAACAAGTCCCTCGTTTTAATTTGATACGGTCCCCAAGCTGCGGAGAATGAAAACAAACATGATTAGTGCAATATAGTAAAACGTTATTAACAGACGGTAAATTGTTAAAACAAATATTATCAAACTGGTCCCGCCCTCGTTCCTTACGAAGCATCCCTCGATTAAGCACTCCCGTCCCCTGACAACAGCGGCGCTCGTGGTCGTCCCGTTGAATTAAACCCAGACTTACCGGCATGAAAAGCGTCATCATCGCCCAACTGCTCAGCCGCAACCTCAATTGTTTTACCCCCTCGTATTCGCACAGATTCGCCCTTTTTAATCCGCTCTTTAAGCTGAAAAACAAGTTTATCATTATCTTTTTGCTGCATTGGCGTAAGATCGGGTTTAATATAGCACCCTTTGAAACTATTTGCATATTTGATATTTTTACATTTTCCCAGGATCGCATTACGGAAAGCTATATCGCAATATACCACTTTTAGCGGTTTGGCTTTGCTGGGTTTTGATTTCTCACAACGAAATATTGCCATCGGAGCTGTGGTTGGGGCAATAATAGCTTTAAATAATTATTTAACCTGTTTTTTATCACCTGTGGCAGCGTCCTCCGTCGCTATAACCGTCAGACCAAATATGATATAATATTTTGACTACGTCGTTCGATCTCACTCATTTCAGCAACGGCGCGTCAAACAGCTTCGTCCTCGTTCGCCGCTTTTGGTGCCACGGATTGTATATGCTGACTATGTCTAGTAAGTGCACACTTTTCTCTGTGAACGACGCGTCTTATGTGGGAAGTTTGTTTGAAAAGGTTGCAACGCTTTCTGTTCAGCTGGCGGCTTTTTTAGTTACAGTCTATCTTTCAATGGGGAAGTTGCAGGAAACTTTTTTGGAAACAGCAGGCTACGGAACAATGGGAGTGTTATGGGGAAACTTTTTTCGTACCTCCGACTTATGGGACAATTAGGAAATTTATTTCATTATTTGCCGTTTGTGAGACATCAACAAGTTGTGGTGACACATCTTTTGCAGCCGTATGCGGGACAACTTGGAAAATGGTGAGGTTTTTTTCGTCGCTGTAATCTGTGTGACAACGGGGAAAGCAGCTGCTGTCTACAGGAGAATGGAAAAGCTCGCGAAAGATGTGGTGAAATGTCTTAGTCGCTGGAATTTATGGGACAATAAGGAAGGTTGGATGTTTGCGAGAAATTTTATTTCATAGCTACAAGCTTATGGTAGAGTGGGGAATAAGGAAAAATACGAGGGACTTGTTTTCGTAGCTAAAAGACAGTGTTGAAAGTCTGAAAAGCTACATGTAAGAAATTTCCCAGCTGTCGTTCATGGGACAATGAGTAAGGTAGTGAACTCCGCGAGAAAATGAACAGCTGTTCGGGGCAACAAGGAATGTGGGGAAGTTATAACAGATTTATTTTAGCTGCTGTATAAGGAACAATATTCAAGATCGGCAAAACTAGGGGAAAATGTGTTCACAGGTGCCGTCTATGGGACTGTGGGGAATTGCAAAACCATTGAGGAACTTGCTCACGTATGTGGTGTCCGCGGGACAATGGAAAACAGAACGAAGCTATAACAAACTTATCCTTGCAGCTGCAGTCTACGGACAACGGGGAAGCTGAGGAAACTTGTTTCCGTAGCTGTTGTCTATGTGATTATGATGAAGCTGTGAAGCCACTTTTTTCTGAAGTCTATGGGACACCGGGGAAGGTGCGGAAATGTGTGGGAAAACTAGTTTAATTATCTCCTGGCAACAGAACAGCGGATAAACACCGTCGAAAAACTTTTTGTTAACCGCAGTCATTAGGACAATAGAGAAAGTTTGAAAATTTGTAGGGTACCTGATTTCGTATGTCTGCTATATAAGACAATGCAGACATTTACAGAAGCTGAGAGAAAATTTGTTTTTGTAGCGGCAGCCATTTGGAATGATGCTAATGTGAAAAACTCTATGGGAAACTGGTTATTGTTGCCGTAAGATACTAGTACAATTTTGATGGTTTGAAGAAATGGGAAAAAATTAAAAACCAATTTTGCTCCGTTTATTCAATGACAATTGCTGCACCAAGATCGCAGACTAATCCATTTTTCGCAATAGATAAAATCTATCGCTATTGCAAAGTTCGACTAGTCGACATTATATCATCTGCCTTTGCGATAGAAATCAGGGTTCATCAAGGCTCTGTTCAGTCAATCGTTATGTTCTGTTAGGTAGTGCAATGGGTGCTGCTGCAAGACCTGCGCGTCCGATGCCTGGAGTATCAATCGGTGGCGAAGCTGGCATACTAGATCACAAGCCGACGCTGTTGCCATCTTGGCGGGAACCGATGCCGAGCTACAAAGAGCACTAAACCTCGTACAAGAGCACAGCAGCGGAGTTGGTCTACAAATAAGCTCTCGAAAGACTAACATCATGATCTGTTGCTCTACAATGCTATCCAGTATCTCCCTCGACAGCGAAGCTATAGAGAACGTGGAGAGCTTTTCATATCTTGGTTTCGTAATAACTTGCTGTAGGTCTTCAAAGGCTGATAGTGGTAATCGAATTGCTAGCGCTCCGATTGTCTTCCAGCAAATGCACAAAAAACTTTGGCGCAAACGCGAGATCTCGGTCCCCATAAAAGTTGAAAGTGTTCGAGGCATGCTTTTGGCCGATTTTCTTGTACGGCGCTGAAATATGGTAAGCCAAGGTCAGCGACTTCAATTCGCTGTCTGTTTCATGTCTGCGTCGAATTGTGGGCGTTTACAAACTAGACAGCGTAACAAGTTCGAATCTGTATTCTTTTATCGGTCAGCGAACGAATTCCGAAACTGAAGTTGCTGTGAGGCAGCTCATATGGCTAGGGCACGTGCGCGAACGCAAATCAGTCTCTTCTTGACGTAAATACTAGCTTCAATCCCTCCATCAACAGAAAAAGACCAAAAAGAAGAGCGATGGTTACCTTTAAACGATTGGTTATATCCGATATTAAGCGAGCATTCAAAGACTAGCCTCATGAGACAATGGAAATACCGCAAGATACTGCCCCAGACCGACCGGGATGGAATTCATGGTTCATTATCTTTTTGAGTGAACCAAAAAATTCTGCTTTGCAACTCCTTGTTACTCTGAGCGAGCCACGTAGAATCTCCGCCAAATACCAATCGACGGAGCCTCTTGTCATTATCGAGACACCAATATTACGACTTTTTATTATTTCCTTTGAAACGTCTCATATGGGAACTGCATACGTTGGTCGATATACCATATTATCAAATGGTTGAAGAACACTATTAGATTTTATTCTTTGGTTCGTGTAAAGAGTACTAACAAAATTAGTGTTTCCAACTTTTTCCGTTTTGAAACTTTAGCTGTTTCCCAGTATTTTCCGTATTCCGATATCCTGATTAACTAGTTTTCCATTTCCTGCACTTCTATTTATTTCAATATTTATAGGCTTCCTGAGTAACATGATTCGTGCTTTCGCATTTTAAGCTTTTCAGCGCCATACTATTCTGTTTTACAAGTGTCTGGTTTTCCAACTTTTTTCAGTTTCACGTTTCCCATTTCCAAACACTTTGTATCACACTAGAATTTCTGTTGCCCAAAATTTCCAGTTTGCTTTCACCGTTAAAATTTGCCGCCCCCCTTTTTCTTTCCCGTTTCTTTTCTTTTTTTTTAAAAATTTTTCATATTAGATAACATGTAAAATGCATACGTTTTATTCAATGTAAAATGCTTGAATAAGGTTTGAAAGATATTAGTTAAAATGTTCACTACGTGTTCTGAACCCCGATTTAATGCAAATGCTGCTGCCCCACAAGGTTTTTAAAAACTCTAACCATTATAGTAGCTACAAAAACGTATGACGACTGCCAATATTTTAATAGGTATTTAGGGTCGTTTTATGTGCATAGTCATGCATTATCGGTAGTTTAGGGGTGTAATAATTTAAACATAGCAACCTTTAAAACATTACATTAAGCTTAGCCAGGGCCATTATATATGCCTCATGAAGGAGAATTATGTTGCATAATGAAATGTTAAAAACCGTTCTATGATATTCAGGTATTTGTGTACAGTTGTTAATGTAACAGGACCGTTCCGACCCTGTTACATGCGTTTTGCAAGGTTTCAGCCTTAAAACTGCACAAACGCATTTTTAAACTGAACAGGACCACTAGGCAGCAAATTTTAACGGTACCTTGGCGCACCCCATAAGGCTTGTGGTAATGAAATTTACACAATGATAGTATATTGCATGGTGCTATTGTCACTACTAATCTTGTTGCGTTGCTTATTAACATTTTGTACATATATTTTTGCTATTGATGTCATGAATTGCCATTGCATGTCTTATCTTATGATTGTACATCATTTTGGGAAGAGCTCACGTAAGTCCACATGAAGTCCTTCTCTTGCTTCGGTTAAGGGTACAAACTTAGAACGAGGGAGAATGTAATAGGGTACCTAACCGGTATCAAGATATGAAACCTGAACAGTACAGAACTCGACCACTGGCCCGCATTTTCTCCCCATGGAAACTTCAAAGTTGCGACTGTCCCATGATAGTAGGCCATCGATTAATCGAGCTAGATCATTGGCCCACTAGTGATCGAAACCAAAACTATCAAATTGATTAATGGCAAATAACACACGGGAACCATGGTCGAGCGTAATACACGTCGCCATGGTCGCGGA
>JASANE010024770.1:0-40295 GCA_030248225.1 Trileptium ribeirensis | reverse complement strand
CTGATGTCATGATTATTCTAGAAGATTCTTTGATTATATTTAAAGACGGTTGCTCACAACTGGTGCTGTTTTAGTTACTGCTGAAGTACTGTTTCATTACTATTCAGTTTGCTGTTTCTTATTGTCTCGATTCAACGTTACTTTTACTGTCTTGTTTACTACGTTTTGTTCACTTACTTCTGTTGGCTTTCAATAAACGTTTGTTTCCTACAACTTCACGTGGATCTACACCTCTGGAAACTGAAGATGGAGCAACAACGGAAGGACGATCAGACAAGATTCGAAAGTATACTTGCGACGATCACGTCAGGTACGACTTTAACTTCTACTTCAACTGTCACCTCGGCGACTCCGAACTTCCCTCCTTTTGATTCAACGCCTGAACTTTGGACCGATTATTACGCTAGGTTCTGCACCTTCTTGGGCGCTGATTCTGTTTCGGACAATAAGAAAGCCCAAGTATTTCATACGAACCAATCAGCCACTACGTAAAAGCTATTGGTTAATCTCGCTGCTGAAAAGACCCCTCCTACTGATATCAGCGAACTTACTTTAACGAAATAGTCGCCTTCATGAAAGATCAGTTCGATCCAAGACGTTTCATAGTCCGGGAACGATTCAAGTTATAGAGCGATATGCAGCGCAAACCCGGCGAAACAATTCAGGAACTGGCGGCGCGCATTCGCCAAGACGCTGGAAGTTGTAGGAAACAAACGTTTATTGAAAGCCAACAGAAGTAAGTGAACAAAACGTAGTAAACAAGACAGTAAAAGTAACGTTGAATCGAGACAATAAGAAACAGCAAACTGAATAGTAATGAAACAGTACTTCAGCAGTAACTAAACAGTATCTCTAGTTGTGGTAAGCAACCGTCTTTAAATATAATCAAAGAATCTTCTAGAATAATCATGACATCAGTCTTCGAAATCCGTAGAACATTCTAGAAGGATCGAGATGCCGTCACTCCACGTGTGATGATGTCATCGTACATCATAGGAGCTTCCAGAACAGGATCGAATGTAATTCCAAAATGTTCTGGCGAAGCAAATCCATAACAATCTCGGAATGAAATTAGTCACCCATGCCCCCTTTATCAGCGCGCTGCGTCCCTGTTCAATACCGAGAAAATGAAAACGAATAGTAAGCTGTAGCTTATAAAAAATAAAGTTCTTCCAAAAAATCCGCCATCCTAAAATATAGCAAAAAATATGATCATTCTATGTAAAACGAATTGAACAAAATTTTCTGCAAACATCTCCATATTGTAACTATATAATATTTAGAAATAATGCAAATTATAGCGCTTTGGGTAACTACCTAATAGCTGCAATATATAAATAATATATTCGTTCGTGCAACGCTAGGTACAATCATTAAATTTATTTCAGCGGCACATTTGACTATATTTGCTGCTATACTGATAGCATATAAGCCAAAAAACAATATTAAAGATCCTGACGGGCCTAGACTATAAGCCACCAATGCAAGAAAATAGCTGCAACCCCAACTGCCGATGGTCAACTGACTTATTTCCTGACTCTACACTACTAAGACAATGAACGCCGAAATTAATTTGATTATCTGTGATTGTGGTGTTCAGCCGGTCCTGTAATCAATCTCTAGCTGTGTGTAGATAGCAGGCTGATCAGTTTAATCTCTAGGGGTAATCGGAATTAAAACAGTAGACTGATGGAAAATGTACACTTGTATCAAATAGATGAATGCAGTGCTTTAAAGCAACCTCCATAACGAAAATGGCTTCTGCAGGATCCGAGCGGTAGCTTCGGCATAGCATCAATTGCTCAATAGATTCTAAACCAGCTTATCTAAGTTTAATTCATCATGGCAAGATAAATTAAACTAAATATATTGTATTGTAGTTAAGCCATAGCAGTACTGTCATGAAATTAGAATACGTAATGCTATAGATGAAGCCATGGCTTATATAAAAAATTTATATTATCCATCCTTGTTATTTTATCCTAAAATTTAACAAGTTGCATCGCATGGCAATGCATCTCATGGCACGTAGGTTTGACTAGCTACACTCGAAAGCTGACGTTAAAAACAGTAAGCAAGAATCGTATTTTTCGTGCACTTCCGGGAAACGTCACGAAGCAAAATATTTTATGACGAACTCTAACAATAGTTGGTATTAGCGAACCTAGAAGTTGATGAAGCAGCACGCTAAATTTTGGCTAACCCTTTAATGCCCAATATTTCACAAGTTCCAGCGCCACCTTAAATCGAACCCTGATTGCATTATTGCAAACCGCGTATGCACGCAAACCACTGAGCTGTCTTAGAGTTGTCGCTAGATTTCTTAAGCAACTTCACATCGCGAGGGAATAGCACCGTACGAACAAACAGCCATACGACAAACTCAGTTTTGCACAACTGTTTACAAGGACAGTGCGTGTTAAAGCGTTAAAAAGATATAGAGGGAAAAATAATTCGAACAATCTATTGTAGTGATGTGGAACATTAACAGTGATCTGAAATTTCATATAAACCCATAGAAATCGAAGATAAACAGATGATTGATACCACAGATAATAACAGTTTCAGTTGCGAATGATGACCAAATTGTGCCAGTTATTGAACAAGGCACAAAATACCAATAAAAGGCAGTTTAAATATATATATTCAGAAAATTAGAAGCTGCACAAGCGAAGATAAACATGGTGGTGTAATGATTAATCTGCTGTTTGTGATTTTGTGGGACATTTTATTATCATTTGCAGGTTTATCAGGCAAAGAAATTTGTTTACATACGGAATTCTGCTGTGGACAACTAAGGTTTGCTTTCCATGTGCCAATATTTGGATACTGCTTGCGTTAGATTAAAAGACTAATGAAGTCATTTTGAGATCAATAAAAGCGCGTACAGTGTTGAATTTATCCTGTTTAATGTGTTCGCGCTATGGTAGCGAATTGTGATGTGTTCTGGCGATATTTGCACCTATGGACGAATCTATGCTTGCACTGGAAAATATTAAGTTATGTTCAGAACTTTAGTTGAATTAAATGCGTAAATAAATTTCGGTCTGCATTGAAGTGTCATGGAACAAATTGTGTCGATTTATCCGTCAATTCCTTGCAATTGATATTTACTAAGGATTACGTATGTGCTCGTCAATTCAAAAAGGCTATCCTGTCTAGTTAATTTTTGCTTGATAAAGATTTGGCGACCTTCACGTCATAATATACCGCTGTTTGCAACTCATTTACGCCTGATAGTAACACGCTGGCTACACAGAACACGATGTGGCTGACAATGTACCGCAAACTTTATTTCATAACTTGTTGATGATTAACAAATTTGTTGTTAGTTGCATGTGTGCAGGGGTACGATAGAAATAATTTTTGACAATTTTTGACAGTAGCTAAGGCTAACAGACACTGTAATGTGCACAATTAAAATTTTAACATTTGTCAAGGGTGCAGCTGACACCCTCTATACACAACTGGGCACGACCAAACATATCAATACTAACATACTGGTAGTGGGCAAACCATGCCAAGTAATAACGGTGTCATGGATCCTTATTTTCGATTTTTGTTTACAGTGCTTGTCACTCTTGACAACCGGGACGAGTTGCTATCGGCCATGCTACCTCTGTTACGGTCGCGGCTACAGCCTATCAGGAAACGTATGCCACTGCCACTTGTACATAATGTCAGCGAAGAAGGTTACAGGTTTTGTTCTAGTTTTTCCAGTTGACCACATGTCTAAGTCATAATAACGCAACTGTAACGAGTGAGAGGTCAGTTTGGCACACAGACTTTTAAGGAGCATCATATGAATGATCTGAACATCCCTTAACCCTACAATTCCTGAGCTTTCTGTACTACTTCGGTTTCCTGAAGAGGGGTCCACTGGACACCCAAGAGAAAAATGAGCCCGACAGGTGGACATTGAGGTCAAGCTTGACGATAATCATGTGGAGTGAATTGTAATACTGTTATTAGTTCACATGCGCGGTATGATCAAAATCAATTTTTTATTACCATTCTATAAAACTTCGAACCATTTCAAACTTTGAATAAAACGTCTGATTTCACTCGGCCGTAGCAACTCCACCCTAGGCTCAATGTGGTTATTCTCTCTGTATAACACAGAGCATTGTGCCTACCTTTACGCAGCAAAATGTAATGTTGAAAGTACCTCGAAAAACAAAATAAGATGGACACAAGCACTAGGTATATTTTACGAAAAATGTCATATTATCGACGGTCACGATGGGCCCTGGACGATAGAGCGCCTGCAACCTTGCCACGAACATATCCACAGCTGCCGAATTGCCGCAAATTTATCGGTGGCACGGCGCTCCTCACGTGTTGGCTTGTCGTCAAAGCGACAGAAGCGGAGTAGAAGTTTGAACCAGTCACGAGGCATCATTGCGGCGAAATGAAAGCGCTGAAGCTCACTCCAGAGCGCATGTGTGCTTCGTTTGCCACATTGGCAAGCTCCTGAATAATTAGTAGGTCAATGAACGCGTCGATTGCCTAAATCGTTAACGGTCTGAAAGCCGTTGAGCCGAGTAGAAACGTTGGACTACAGGCGGGCCCGGTAGTATCATTCGTACGCCACATTAGTATTCAGCATGAGCAGATCTCGCATTTCTCGGGTAAAGCAGAAGTTAAAGGCTTCAATTGGCTTCGCAATGGTTTGTGGAACAACATCAGAAGGCCCTGGTTGCTCTCGAGTTATGCCAGCAGCACTGCCATGGCCTCGGCCTGATGGAGCACGCAAAGCCCACATGTGTCCGTAAATTTTACTTTTGGATGTCCCTTCGTTGTCCCCAGTATCTGCTTGACCCAAATCATAACCATCTTCATCTGTTTCATCTTCTGAAGCTGACTGATTAGAATACACGTCGGAGTCTGATTCTTCAAGCTGCTAATGATCGGGTGGGCCATCGGTACCCGGATCGTCGTCCTCACCTCCATGTAATTTCAGTAGGTCATCGTCGTCGGAAAATACCATTAGTACGACTTTTTCTAGGGCATAACGCCTTTCCATATTTGCTACGGATGTTAGAATCAGTCACACAAATGTATATAGTGCAAAACTTAGACGGCAAACAGAAGATATATATACTAGTAAAGTCCAAAATGCAAAATATTTCAACTGCAAATAGCTGACAACACAGAATATGTTTGTAAAGTCAATAGCGCATGTTGTGAAATTCCATTTCGAGAACATGGCTTTGGAGAACCTCCATCCACCGACAGTGGGGTCAATGGGGCCCCCTTCAGGAATTCGGAGAAGTTAATTTTTTATAAAAAAACGTTTGAAAACAGAACACCCTCGCTTTCCTGAGTGGGAATCCAGTGGAGCCCGACCCGTCTTTATGACCCACGGGTGAATCCCACAACTACGATTTTTTGCCTCAGATGGAGCATACTATTTTAGGATAAGTCACAAAGTTACGATTGCCAAAGTTACGCACAAAAAGTGACAAGCAGGGTCCACTGGACCCCTCCCCCTCAGGAATCCTAGGGTTAAATATATTGTTCCTTATTAGAGATTTCAAACAAAGCAAATTGGTATGCCTCTGAGTTCGAAACAATAGCTTGTGGCTGATGTTGAAACCGCTAAAAATGCAAACATGAATGTTGTATCAAATTTCAGCTCTGTTCCGCCAGCGCTAATGAATTAACAGGAAAACGAGTCAGTGGAATGTTTAATTCCTAGTGCTACGTGGAGAACTATATGCTGTAGATGTATCTAGAAACAGAGATTTAATAGTATATTTCATAGCGACGCCACGATATTGATGATTTGCTTAATTTGCTTATTGAATTTAAGTGTATTCTATATTGTGGACTGCGGCTCGTGCAACGTGTTGAATACTCTAACGTATCGCCACATACTAGATGTTGTAGATGTGAATAAGAGACATCTGCGTGACACCACTTAGTTCAAGACAGCTAAATATCATGATCGTCGCAAGCGTCGTCACGGGGGCGCTGCGCCTCGTGCCTCCCCACACCCTCAGTTTTGGTTAGTACCCCTCTCCCTCAAAGTTTATAACTGCAAAAATGGTTTTCCACTTGTCATTTCTGATCTAACTTTAGCGTCAACTACTACAATGCTTGGATACCCACCCAGCCAAAATTTCTGTTGACGCTGAAACACCGACATTTCGATGCTGTTGTACCGCATTAGAGCCATACGCTCTCTCACTTTCTCAATATGCAATAGTAATCTCGACAATTCTCAAATTGCGTATTATTTTAAATAAATATTTTTCTGATAACAGTGTTCAAGTTATTTTTTGGCCCTCTTAACCATTTTTCGTCTGTCAATAATGAATGAATTTCATTTGAACTAAATACGATATATATTTGCTGCTTGGAAGTTTAGATTTTTGAACTCTTAAGCAAGAACATGTTTTGTCTGCCGCATTGCCGTTTCTATTTTTCGTTTCAATGATAATAATGGCTTGATAAATGCGAATTGTCGATCGCGTAAAAGTGTATATGTGAAGCTTTGAATACTGAATCAACCGATCAGTTTCTTGACAGTCCAGAAATAAATGCTTGTAGCCGGCTGGTTATATTAAACACGGCTTGTTGGAAGGATATTTTTGCTGCCAACAGCAATGTGGTCAATAACATCACATGGCCTCGGTTAAATTTCTAATAGTGTTAATCTTTTTCAGGATATCTAGACAAAAATCACCCAATATTTTGTTGAAATTTTGTAACCTTTGCACGTTTTTACGGACCAAATAAAGGTTGTCATTAAAGGTTATTTTTAGCGACTTCACTGAGTTACAAATTCCGCAATTGTATACAGTTTGAAAATTGTTTACAGTTGTCGCTCGCTCCAAGGTTTCGTACTAAAATAGGAGCTTTTGATATACTTACCAATCGCACCGGACTGTAATAAAACATACTTTAGGACGCTTATTGTATGCGATTCAAACGCGCAGTCGCACTAGTAACTTTCCAAGCCATGGGAGTTTGGAAATGTTTTTGCTGTTGTGAAGATTGAAACTATAGATGCTCACGTTCCCATTCCCAAAAGCAATCATACGGATTAACTTCGACTGTGATGGAATTGCCTGTCGCTATGAATTTGCTTTTGAGTTGATCGTTTTGAACTATTTTATCCGTGAGACATTTTTTCATAACCTGTAATCTGACATTGTGCCACTTTTGAATAACGTTGCTTGGGTTTACTTTTTATGCAACCCATGATAATCTTTTGCATCGTGGTGTGAGAATATTAGTCTGTTTAATTTGCCTTGAACATTGCTCATCAATGATTTTTTTAGATTGGGGTACCCATATCACATGTTGTAATTTTGAGCGTTATGTACCCGACTGTGACCGGATGTGAAGTAAAAGTTAACAAAACATTATTTATCGGATGTTTTGAGGAAAAGAAGATTGTTTGGGGCATGACCTAAAGCTAAATCTGGAATCATAAATACTCATTGCTATTGTTATAATGGCTTTTGCTGAAGATACTGATTCAACACTACGTACGTTTACTTGTTGATGTCACATTAACCGTGTCAATGGAACCTACAACACCCACTCATCAATACCTTCATGAGTCACTGTGTAGTTTATGTTTATCTATGGAGTCGATAAAACGTTTTATTTCTCATTTTGACACAAAACCAGATAATGAAGTTGTGTTTCTTGCACATTTAAAGGAGCCATTCGTAGTTTCGTTAGATTTAAATCTGTCTTAACTCCATGATTCAATAATAACCTTTATGAAAATCATCCGCAAGTCAAATACACGTTTTAGTGGATGATGCTGAGTTTTATTTCTACACGTGGACTAATATTATCTCTTGCAATAAAAGCAAAACGGTTTGTGGCAAAAAATCTAACACCTACGTTTTGCATATTGCAGTGGTGTGTAAGCGGGATCAACAATGATAGCTGGCGAAGGACGATACGAAGGAAATTTCGCTAAGACCTTACATCTATTATTAGCTTATAATTTTGTTCGGATTGCACAGTTGTTTTCTTTAATTCGATCGGATTTGTGTCTGTTTTCCTTTCCTTTAGTTCATTTTTATTACTAGCTGAAAGATGCTCAAGATCAGCCAGCAAAAATGCTTCACTTTATCAACAGAAAGTTTGTGTATTTCATCATTAGGGCGATAATACTGCTGTATCGTCTAGCGAAACAATTTTATAAGTCCCTAAACGTCTTTGCAACGATTTTGGTGCCTCTTTATAAGCCAAACGTATGTTACTATGGACTATGCTTTTCGGGAAGTAATGCATAGTATGATGATTTCTCTCCGGTATTGGAAAATTCTCAACAAGGGAATGGGATTTTTTTAAATTAAGCACAAGCAGTGGGGTTGTCTATTTCACGTTTAATTGGTACGCAAAAATGTACTATTTCAATGTCAGAACCGTAAACCAGTTGCGATAGACCATAACCTTGTTTATGTATCGTAAATCTAATTTCTTATAGCGGTAAGGGCGATGCTTAATAATACAAAATATCTTTGTTTTCCACTTATTCGAATAGCGTTTCAATGTTCTATGGAATCTTTCGATAGCACCATTAGCATCAACATGGTACGTGGCCGTGGAGTTGCGTTCAATTCCTAATAGAGGCATACGCAGGTTTAATCAGGACCCAAACTGGCTAGTGCGGTCGTTTTATAATTGTTCGAGAAACTCCGAAACGACTAACCCATACGTTTATAAATGCACTGACAACTGATTCTGTAGGCATGACAGATATACGAGCTACGTCGGTCCATAGAGTGATTCTGTCTACCATTGTCACAAGGTATTGCAAACCACTAGAACGTGCTAGAAGCTCGACAACGTTGATGTAAACAGTGTGAAAGCTAGATGTCGTAAGTATTGTATCTACTGAAGCTTTTTAGTGTCGTCAACTCTTACCTTTTTGACATGGTTAACAGTGTTTAGCTCAAAGACTTACATCTTTACATATACCTGGACACGTGTATATACTTATTTTCCATAAGTTTTAATGTTGCATTTGAATTAGGAATTCAAGGTTTTGAACTTCTGAAAGCAACGTATTGATTTTGGTAAATTTGCCGAAACAGATTGTTGAAAATAACGCTATAATTATTAATATTGCGCCCAATGAGTACCTGCATGATATTTCTGAGAAATTTTTGCAAATCGCTGTTATTTTCTTGAGTTTCTGTAATACAACTAGCAAACTGCATGGTAATTGCTTGCACTAAGTGTGAAAGGTTGTTTGCGACGACGTTAACATCACCAGCAAAGTGTTGAATGGAGCTGTTAAATTCAAAACTATATCATATCCATCGGGTCTGCTGCGGCGTAGGCATTCTTTTTGTCCAATAATTATTGGTTTATGATCAGTAATGATGTTAAATTGTACACCAAACAACCATCTATAATTAAGGCTTAATAATATGGTAGCTAGCAACTCGCGGTCAAACGTTAATTTAGAGATTTACGTTCAGCGAGTTTTCTGGAGAAAAGCCAGTGGTTATTTAATATTATTTAATGATTGATGGAGCATAGCACCAACCGCGTCTGTAGAAGCCGCAATCAATAGTTCAAGTGATGCGTTTGGATCAGGAAAAGATTAGCAAAAAGTCTGTTTAAGAGCTTCCTTAAAAGAAATAAATTCAGCAATGAAGTCTTTATCATATTGCATTTTCGTCAGACAATCTTATGTGCACGCGTCAACGTTGTTAGCGGGGCTGCGATATTGTAAAATTTTTCAATGAATCGATGATATAATCCCGCAGTGCCGAAAAACCTTTTAAGTTCCTGAACAGTGATTGAGGTTGCGATTCTGTCAATAGCTACGATTTTATCAAATGCCAACAAGATTGACCTAGGACTTTAAATATTCGCACTTTTTAAGTCACACTCTAAATTAATGTAAACATTGTTTCAAATTATAGGTGCCGATGCGGTGAACGCGTCGGGTTAACTCGCCTCAGGATCGGACCTCCCTTAAGTCAAATTTACTCCACTTGGGGTGCAGAGAAAATGGTAGCGAAATTTGGCAAGAATATTGTGATCAATGGCAAAAATTGGGGTAAAATTTGTTCCAAATTGGGGAAATTTGGTAAAATCAGTCGCAAATTGGCAAAAATTGGTGGGGGATTTTGAATTCTTAAAACTTTCAGAAATTTACCCCTTTCCGGCCACCCTCCGATGAATTTCCGCTACCCCAAGATCATCTATCCTCCCCTAAGCCAATAGCACGTCGATACCTATGTTCTAAATGATACAATGTTCTCAGTAGAAGTTTTGCTTGCTACTAAAATACCGTCTTTGCATGTGCGAAAGAGCATGTATGGTCGTTTAGCCACTGCTTCAACTTCGTAGTTCCCTTTATAGGATAGTGCTGCCGTCATCGAAATAACTAATTATCCGTTTATATGGCGCTGCATATTAAGACTGGACGTTGTTTTCATGCATGCCCGAGGTCCGAAATTCCGGGGGAAATAACGAACGCTTCAGGGCTTTTCCCAATATTTGCCTATTTTTGCCAAACTAGTTCACGCGCCGTCGGCACAAGATGAGGGAAGGAGGGAGGGGGTTGGTAAGAGCGGAGCCACAAGGATTATAGGCTCCCTCCCAGGGAAATGGGGTCGGCGGGGCCCCGAGGATTGTTCCGAACTTCAGGGAGAATATTTTCCCTCCCCCGCTATGGGGTGCATGCTTCGGTTCCTTTTAAAAGACTTTATCTAGAAGGCCTCGTTAATGAGAATCCTTCAGAAAAGCACTGCAGTTTGTCGACTCGGCGGTGCGGCAAAGTGGATGCGGCCAAACTACCTCCCAGGGACGTACATAAAATGTAGGTCGTGCTTTCTTAGAAAGCACGTGTCTTCAGTCTTACCTAGCTAAGGTCCTTATATGGGAGATATACTAAGCCCAAGCCATACATGCAAGGTCCCAGGGGGATAGCGGGTGCTTCATTGGAAAGTACCTTCGGGCTCCGCAGGTGGTGGGGGCTGAAGGTCGTCAGAGGGGAGACAAATTTTCGAAAGTTTTTGGAGTCAAAATTTTTTGCCAATTTTTCCGCGATTTTTGCCAATTTCCACCTATATATACCCATTTCACCCTATCTAACGACGACTGCGCATATATTTGCCGAAAGTTTTCGGGGGGGGGGTTAAATTTTAAGTGTTCATTTTTTCAAGTTTGCACAATTTCCCCCATTTTGCTATTTTCGTTTAGGGGTTAGGGCATCATGGCAATCGGCCAACGCTTTATTCATAATCATTGTTTAAAATCTGTGAACCAGAGTTCAAAATTGTGACCGTACAGGAAAGGGGAGCCATAATTGTCCGTTCATCATAAATGACGAAGTACTCAAAATTTGATGAGGAGTAACGAAAATCAAATTATCAGGTTTTACAGGTGAATAAAATAAGCGATGCAATATACGGCGTAATGATTAACCAACAACACACTTATTGGGTGTTTGGAAAGCAACGGAAAATATCAAAAATGAAAAAAGCAGTTTCCGAGTATTAGGAGACACGGCCACGGATTTGATGCCCCGTACTCCGTTATTGATCGAAATATCGAGAATACACCTTAAATACATTTAGGTGCAGAATTTCACAATCTTTCCAATGAACCTAATTTCAATGAGATCTGTTGAATTATCGCGATAATTTGGGATAATGTTACTAGTTGAACAAAACAAGCGTTACTCATGTTAGGTTTGGCTATTTGTACTATTCCTGGCATATTCGTAGTAGATACTTATGTTATCTATCCGGTTTTAATGTACATTTACTGTCCTCTTGAATGAACCCGAAAACTCTGTTTCATGTATCTTCGTTCTTCTGTATGAGCGAAAGAATACATTGTTTAAAAGATAATAGCCACCGTTAGCAGATTATCCAATAAAGAGTACGGTGTTAACCGAAGAAGATGTCGGAACCCTGTGGGAGACCTATTAAAAATGTCGGAACCCTATTAAATTGCTAGTGAATTTATGCCTCAACAGGCCTAGATTGAGTCAAAGTACAACTCATATATTTTTGACATGTTCAACAATCGTTCGAGTAGAATCAAGCAGCTTTGTTAGACAACTTTCTAGTGCGATCGAGATGGGGAAAAACGACTTGACTCTATGGCATATGAGCAGGTATCAGTATCAGCCTCCCTGGGACCTCAGAAATCATACCAGATACCAGCTACAAACGCAACTAATCGAGCGGGGTCTGACCATACCTAGTGAAGCACGCCTGCGACAAGCTAACCTCCATAGCTGCTTAAGTCTGACCAAGAAAGGCTAAAAAATCTGCCAGATTGGCAAAGTTTATGTCTACTCTTGAGGTTATGGTAGCCGGGGTTGTATGGCCATCGTGTCAGGAAGTTACACCATACAGCTGCGTACAATCATAACATCGTACTAAATGAACGCGATAAATCCTGGACGATTGCACACACGTTGTCGTTCACTCGCTTCGCGGGGAGTGTTATGAATCTGAATAGTAGCTCCGAGATATTTCAATGTTTTACGTGACTTTCACATGAAGATTCCATACCTCGCGGCGACCAATAATTGTTCGTCGATACTCGAACTGTAAAACAAATTTAGGAAGTAAATGGTTAAAAATCCACTGAACGGAAGCGCTGCATTTTTGGGGTTAAAAACCTGTAATCCAACTGAGCGCTTTTCCAAATACGCCACAGTAGCTCATTTTTTCCCGACTAACATAGGTGTGTTTTTTATTATTAAACCTTCGACAAGTCCACTTATACAGCGTCGGCCCAGTCAAAAAATTTAATATTGTGGAGACGTCTTAAGAAAACTTAATATTTGGGTGCATCTTAAACATATGGACAGAAATCCAAATTTCTGTTGTTCAGTATATCAACAATTAAATGTCGACATAGTCTGTCGCGAATAAAGTTCCACCATTATTTTGGTGCAATTTACTGTGAGTCGACTTTACATCGGTCGATGGTTCTCAGGTTTGCTCGGGCATCCTTATTTAAAAATTCAAAATCATTTGTTATAGTCCAATCATCAGGAGTCTACTGCTGGTAAAAGAGTCCTTAACCCTTTCGAATTCAGAATTCAAATTCAAAATTTATTGAGTTTCTATGATACATACTAGACTTAGATTTACTGCAATTTTCTACTTCTGAAACGCGTTCATGCAAATCGAGAATAAGAATTCACTAATCCGCACAGCGTGCTTACTAGCGTTCGAAGAACGTTGCCACACATGTTTAGATAGTTCACATAAAGAAATGAATAATGTAAGGACAGAAACGGGGGTAAAACCTCGCCTCTACATCTGCCTATATATCTGTATAATATAATATAATTGTAACAGGGCCGTTCCGGCCCTGTCACGAGCATTTCATGACTTTCGCACCAAAAATTGTACTGGAACGCGTTGGCACCTGACCGATTTGTATAAAATGTCATATCAGTGACTAGTTTGTATAAAATGCCGTATCAGTGAACAGTTTGTATAAAATGCCGTATCAGTAAATAGTTTGTATAAAATGCCGTATCAGTGAACAGTTTGTATAAAATGCCGTATCAGTGAATAGTTTGTATAAAATGCCGTATCAGTGAACAGTTTTGTATAAAATGCCGTATCAGCGAATAGTTTGTATAAAATGCCGTATCAGTGAACAGTTTGTATAAAATGCCGTATCATTGAACAGTTGTATAAAATGCCGTATCATTGAACAGTTGTATAAAATGCCGTATCATTGAACAGTTTGTACACAATGCCGTATCATTGAACGGTTTGTATAGAAGGCCGTATCCTATCAGTGAATCGTTTGTGTAAACTGTCGTACCATCATTGAACCGTCTCGTATAATATACTATATCCCTTTGTTGTAACTGACTAACTTGACTGGGACGAGTGTTACGATCTGACTGAAGTATAGGGTAATAAACCGCCTAAACCGATCTGTGAGACTGAAGATGGAGCCCCACACCAAAGGAGTCTGGAAATTAGTCGAAAACCCAACCAGCGGACACTATGTGCTATAGGTTTGACGGTTACGACCGTCCGGGAATAGGAGGCCCCTGGCTGCACGCTCAAGAAAACACGTTTGTTAAGACTGAAATCAAAAATATTAAGTTTACTTGGTTTTAGCGATGTATTACGTAATGGTCACGGAAAAGAACAAGTCGCAACCAGCGGTATTCATACGTTTGGTAGCCTTCGCGATTATAAGGGACTACGGATGTCGGGTTAATTCGAAGGCCCGTCACCGTCTACGGTACCTTGATCCGGATAACAACCGGAGCAGGCTAGAAGAACTCTTTGGGGAATTGTGGTTGGACATCCAAAGTCGCTCCGGACAACGCCGGAACTTCGCCTGTAACGTGTAGAGACAATCGCTACTTAGGCGGAGTTAGGTCATACCATATATAAAATACGTAAACGTATATACATGTGTGTGTGTCCCGTGGACAACTCTTTCCGGTAAAATCGCCTCGTTGTAGTATGCAACTAATACCAGCCCCCACAATCCGACACCCTCGTTCCCCTACCCTACTTTCGAACCGGCGCATGCGACCCCTCGTTTTGTTCATAGTAACTAGTTGAGTCCAACGACGTGTGCCGGACCTCCGTCCGAGTTCCCGCTGACTCGCTGTAGTCACTCAAAGATGCCTAGAAAGTTGTTGACAACCGATGATGGGCACCGAAAATTCGAGATTTTTCTCTCAACTCTAAAATGGGCGAACCGCCCCTCAACGGAATCGTCCCGACGAGACATCTCCAAAAATAGCCGGCGGGTCTCTGTTCGCCGCCCCGTTAACCCGGGACAACCAGCAAAAGCGCCCCTACTAAGGGGACTAGCATTTGCTGTCCCGGATCAACTATTGTAAGTCAGGAAAGCCGAGCGTATGGGGTTTAGTTTCCCAGCATGTAACAGTGACATACCATTCACCGAGTGAAAATTTGCATGATAGTAGCACGAACCTTCTCCCTGTAGCTCGATTTGACAGTGAGCATCGAGCACCCCTCCTGCCCACTGACTGGCTACGTTGTCTAAGTTACTTGACTAACCTTCTTGCGTCGAGTCCCGTTTTAGGCGGTCTTGGGATTGCACGGAATTGCTGCAGAGTGTAGCACAAATAGTCGAAGTCATTCTGATTCCCTGCGGTCTTAGGTAGGGCACACTAAAACGGACGCTTCTCGTCCAGATTTTACATGACTTGCTGTTCCTGAGTTAGGGTTGTCGAATATTCCTGAGCTGACCACGGTAAAATTTTCTTGAACGTACGCGCAACAGAAATAGGGACTTGTTCAATGGTTTGCTATTATGGTTTACAAATTTATAGCTTAATCGATCGTTCAACGCCCATGCCGTGTTTGGGCTTGGACAGAAGCGCAGATTAGGAATAGAGGACCAGCCTCCGTCGGGTTTTAGGAAACCCTCAAAATTTCGATTTGTTCTTTTGAGTTAGGAAAATTTGGGAACACAAAAGACGGATCAAATTCTAGGTATTGTCACTTGAGGTTAAGGTGTTTGCCGCTTACGCAGAATGTTGCTTAAGGATTGTCTCGGTTTAATCGTTTGACACCGACTCTAGGGCGTTTCATCTAATTTAGTAGATATCTCACCCTAATACGAATTTCTTGGTGACGACTGACCGGAGTAACTGCAGGTGTCCCTCTTGACCCCCGTGTGACCCAAAAATAGCTGGAGGCTCAAGCCCCCAGCTGAACAAAATTTCGCCGACCTCGACCTGGGACGATGACGCTTCGTTTTGTGGTGACACACCAGTTTTGGGACCCAAATAACTACGTGGTTAAAACAACTAAGTTTACCGGTGTTCACCAATGCACTACGCATTGGTCTTCTCTCGAGACCATTGTCTAAAAGAAACAGCAATAAGGTTTACCCCGGCGTCATCACCAGATACCGCCTTTGCGGGAGAAACACTTCGTGTCCCCGCCGTCAACCAAAATTTTAGGACTTCCTGAAAATAAAGAAAACTTACCTCCTCGCCCAAGCCATTTCGGCCTCAAACCGGGCGAGTGCAAAACCCCTTTTTCTTCTTGAAGCGAGTTGATCGCTGAGTTTAGCTTTTCTTAGGTTTTATCGTGGTTTGCCCTTTAGGCTATGTACTATGTATGCCCAGTTTCAGTTTTCCTGCAGTTCAGTGCCAAGCCAGTTCTATTTTCCCGTATTATGAATTGATCCTGCACGGAGAGTTTAAGTGCGCTGCAGAATCCTCAGCTCTAACCATTCAGCCATAGGAACACATCAACCTCGACTATTAAGTCGATGATAACTCAATTGCACTACAATGCAGTTGAGACACTGCGACAGTGCAATGTAATAGAAAAGATGGGCGTTAGAGAGAGGCAACCGGACAACAACAAAAAGGAAACCAAAAGACGCGGACACGTCCCGGCCGATCGCCCATGGCCCGATTTGTCCAAACAGCCCCAAAAGAGTAGGAAATATGGCCGAGTCACCTCTCGACTCGACGCGTTCAGCCCGCAAAAGACTTGTCCCCACCAAGCCTCCAGTGGGAAAACGAAACGAAAACTAAATAACCAGGCTCGCACCTGGGGGCTGCCTCGTAACTTGCCTAGAAGGATGCATGATGCCGTTTAGTTTCCCGATCACCTTCCGCCGGTCGAGCGCAGACGAATTAATCGATTCCCCTTCTTCTCTAGTTTTCGGTTCGGTCAGTCGTACTATTAGGTAGTGAGGGGGCATCAGCTTTAATAAAATGAACTCAAATGTAGGTGGTATCGCAAACGTATTGTCAGAGTAACCTATTCGGTGTTCCTAGTGTCATTCCATCTCCGGCGTTGCTCCAAGTAGTGATTAGGCCAGGTGGTGGAGTTTACATCGTTCGATTGCGTCCCGTTTCGCCAGTAGCCTCGCCTGAGGTCCGTCGCTGTCGGTCATTATTCGTCGCTTGAGGTGACACGCATTAAGGAGCGTTTTCTGAAGCACCCTAGGGCCCCCGCTTAGTGCGCTGCATAGCTGATTAGTTTGCTAACATTGAGTCGAAGCATTTTGGAGAGGTCTTAAGACGAGACCTCGGCACGAGCCATTTTTGCAAACAGACCTAAAGGCAGCGGACAATCTATTCGCAACCTGTATAAATAAGTCCGAAAATTTCCATTTAAAAATATAAGAGATCTAACAGGCCGTTCCGGCCCTGTCACGAGCAGACTTTCGCACCCAAAATTGTACTGGGACGCGTTTACACCTGACCCATTTGTATAAAATGCCATATCAGTGAACAGTTTGTATAAAATGCCGTATCAGTGAACAGTTTGTATAAAATGCCGTATCAGTGAATAGTTTGTATAAAATGCCGTATCAGTGAACAGTTTGTATAAAATGCCGTATCAGTGAATAGTTTGTATAAAATGCCGTATCAGTGAACAGTTTGTATAAAATGCCGTATCAGTGAATAGTTTGTATAAAATGCCGTATCAGTGAACAGTTTGTATAAAATGCCGTATCATTGAACAGTTGTATAAAATGCTGTATCATTGAACAGTTGTATAAAATGCCGTATCATTGAACAGTTTGTACACAATGCCGTATCATTGAACAGTTTGTATAGAAGGCCGTATCCTATCAGTGAATCGTTTGTGTAAAATGTCGTAGCATCATTGAACCGTCTCGTATAATATGCTATATCCCTTTGTTGTAACTGACTAACTTGACCGGGACGAGTGTTACGATCTGACTGAAGCATAGGGTAATAAACCGCCTAAACCGATCTGTGAGACTGAAGATGGAGCCCCACACCAAAGAAGTCTGGAAATTAGTCGAAAACCCAACCAGCGGACACTATGTGCTATAGGTTTGACGGTTACGACCGTCCGGGAATAGGAGGCCCCTGGCTGCACGCTCAAGAAAACACGTTTGTTAAGACTGAAATCAAAAATATTAAGTTTACTTGGTTTTAGCGATGTATACGTAATGGTCACGGAAAACAACAAGTCGCAACCAGCGGTATTCATACGTTTGGTAGCCTTCGCGATTATAAGGGACTACGGATGTCGGGTTAATTCGAAGGCCCGTCACCGTCTACGGCACCTTGATCCGGATAACAACCGGAGCAGGCTAGTAGAACTCTTTGGGGAATTGTGGTTGGATATCCAAAGTCGCTCCGGACAACGCCGGAACTTCGCCTGTAACGTGTAGAGACAATCGCTGCTTACGCTAGGTGGAATTGTCAACGTGGAATCCGGACTGTTACCTTCCATGGAGTTAGTTCATACCATATATAAAATATGTAAACGTATATACATGTGTGTGTCCCGTGGACAACTCTTTCCAGTAAAATCGCCTCGTTTTAGTATGCAACTAATGCCAGCCCCCACGATCCGACACCCTCGTTCCCCTACCCTACTTTCGAACCGGCGCAAGCGACCTTTCGTTTTGTTCATAGTGACTAGTTGAGTCCAACGACGTGTGCCGGACCTCCGTCCGCGTCCCCGCTGACTCGCTGTAGTCACTCAAAGATGCCTAGAAAGTTGTTGCCAACCGATGATGGGCTCCGATAATTCGAGATATTTTCTCTCAACTCTAAAATGGGCGAACCGCCCCTCGACGGATTCGTCCCGATGAGACATCTCCAAAAATACCCGGCGGGTCTCGGTCCGCAGCCCCGTTAACCCGGGACAACCAGCAAAAGCGCCCCTACCGTAGCCGCTACTCTCTTTAATCGCTGCAATTTTAGTACCGTTCTTACCCCTGCCGCCCCAGTAGCGATATCACCCCTCATTTAAATTGCCGTTGGACGACGAGTCCAACGATACCCGGCGGGCGTCGCTCCGCCCAACCGTTAACGCAGGAAGCCCGCTAAAGCTCCCCATACTGATATACATCGGAACCCATATATGGGTCCCGACCCGCTTCTATGTCTACCCCCTTGTGTTTGGTATCAATCGACCCCGTTTTCCGTCCTGGAATCAAATCTGACCCCAGCCCCTCCAAAATCCTCCCGGATTCACCTTGTCCCGCTTCCCTTCCCACGCCCGCTTCGTGTCCTCGGTGTCCTTTCGCCTTCTTGTCCTCACTCTCTCTCTAACCGACTTTTCTGGTCGGTCTTCGTGGTTGTCGCTTTGTTGTTGTTTTGTTGTTGTTTTGTTGGCGTGTCGTGAGTTTGTATTTATCCTGAGCGACCTTTCTGTCGCTCAGGACGCCATCCTGTCTGATGTGTGTAGCGTGAGTATTTGTGTGTATATATGTGTGTAGATATATGTATATAATATATATATGTAAGTACATAGCATGAGGACGGACAGACAAGGACACGCCGTACTAAAACACACTAAATTTCAGAGTTTTACGGACGGACAAAATACGAACGACTAGGACGAACGGGGGGCGACTTTAGGGCCCTCTCGCGGACCCTAGGGGCCGTAGAACATTGCGCATGACTAATTAGGAGTACGTTAGAATTCGCCCCGTCTCTGGCCTCGAGACGGGCATGTTCCCGCCGTCGGTACCCCCGACGTGCCGTTGAAACATAGATACTTGCATGAGAACCATAAATTAGTTTGAACTTTTTCTATGTTCCTAGTGTCATTCCATCCCCGGCGTTGCTCCAAATAGTGATTAGGCCAGGTGGTGGAGTTTACATCGTTCGATTCCGTCCCATTTCGCCAGTAGCCTCGCCTGAGGTCTGTCGCTGTAGGTCATTATTCGTCGCTTGAGGTGACACGCATTAAGGAGCGTTTTCTGAATCACCCTAGGGCCCCTGCTTAGTGCGCTGCATAGCTGATTAGTTCGCTAACATTTAGTCGAACAAGGGATAACCGCCCCTAGTCCGCGCACGCGCGGGTATCTGCATTCTCCGTTCATGCTTTTTCTTTTAATGCCTTGGGCCCCATAATCTACCGAACTTAAGTGATCACTGCGAGCTGCTGCTGGGCTTCCCTGATTCGATTTGCTTAGTTCGCCCCAGCATTTATTCACAAACACTCGTCCCCAAGGTAACATTTGATCATGTAAATAAATTTGTATCGTTGACACCGAGTAGAGTCTTATTGTATACCGAGACGATAGGAATTTTCATGGTTTGTCCGTCGGGACGAGCAGGCACTGCTCGCCGTGGCTTGTGTACGAGAATGTCGCAAGTCCTGACGAGCATGGCCTTCTAACTAATTTATTTTCATGTTTTACTGGAACCAAGGAGTAAAATCTAAGGAACACCGTCACAAAGTTAACTCGTCCCCGGCAATAATCCGAGAAGTTCACTAGGGATTTTTGAATATTTTCATCGAGATAGAATTTATTGAAAGAAGCAGGCTACGCTATTGATAATCCGACATTAAACACTCAGGGCTTGTCGGAACCCTGTGGAGGCCACATAGGTCAATGCTCTAGCACGGAGCAAATCGTGATCCTAACTAGGTAAATCAACTTGAGCTGCAAATTGCTAGGGACATTTTCCATTTTTATTCCAACATCTATCACCATCAAATGGAACTAAACAACTTCCGGTGAGTCTAAGATAGGGAACAGCGGCTAGGCTCCATGATCTGTGAGCAGGTGTCGGTGCTAGCCTCCCTGGGGGACCTCAGAAATCATACCCGAAGCTAGACACGTGCGTAACCCTTCGGGCGGGGTCCGAACACACCCCGTGAAGCGCGCCTGCGGCCTGCTAAGCTGCGTAGCTTCTTGGGTCTGACCAAGAATAGGATTAAAATTTCAGTATTTACGATCCACCCTTGAGGTTACGCACATGCACTTGAGGTGCGCCATGCAGCTGCGTCACCGGTTATTACATAATAAATTTAGTCGACAATGTCGGAATTAAATTTTGTATCGTGTATTGTTTGGCAAACTCAAGCCTGCGGTAGGGATTGCACCGGGAACGTACGGCTGAAATCCCTGTACGTGAACTGCTGAGCTATGTAGGAGGTGTGATATAATTATTTTTGTTATTTATTCAAGGTACACGCTATGATATATATTTATCACTTCATTATATTTGTTACGTATAAAATCATATTATATGTCAGTATAACTTGTAGATTTATTTACATATTTTACATAATCTATTTTTTCTATCACGGGTAATTACATTAAAATTACACTGTTAAAGCCCCAAAGATATTTTTAAATTTAAATTTTTTCTGCCGCTTTAATTGCTCGATTGTTTTAATGCCATTACGAAACTCTCTATTATTTTCATCTTCCAGACCACTGCATGTTCTCATTTCAAACTTTACATTGGTAATTTTTCGACAGCCGCACAATTGTGTTAAAAAATTGTAAATGTATTACATTTCCTCTCGCTAGTTATAATCAATATAAGTAGACATGAAACTAATGATACTTATTTTTACTATATAGTCTATTATCAGGGATGCATCTTTATGATAAATAACATATGTTTCAGAAAAACACGTGTTGCGATGCTCATCAACGGACTTCCGCATTTCTAAGCATTTAAATGTAGCAAGACGAAAAAATATATTTGGCACACGAGGCATATATTTCCAGAGTAGTATTCAGAAATATAGTGTCTGACACTTTACGATTGAGATTACGTACCGCTTCCGGCCAAACATTCGATAAAGACTAAATGTAAGCATGGTCCCTGCCACGCCTATACTCGGGCACTAGACATGCAGTTCGACTGTGTCTTGAAATCATATTTCACACTGCATGACTGGGATATGATGTGTTCTTAATTTAATAAATGCAGATCGCACAATGTCAGAGTATTGTCGTTGTGGGATTTGGTTTAATAATCGTTTAAAACATATAAACTTATTCCATTCAAAACTTTAAATAAGACAAAATCATCAACTGTTATAGGAGTAGCGGCGCAAAACCTCTTGCAAATATTGCTTTGCGGACAATTGCGCAGAACTTCTAATTATTGATGAACGCTGTGGTATAACACAGAAGATACTCTGTACGCTCGATTCCTAGGCTTTAGTATTAGTATTATTTTCGTGCATTTTTGTGCTCTGTCCGAATTTGACAACCGGGCAGCTCTAATTAAAATATCTTTATTTAAAAATGTGTGTAACTTTATAACGTACGAGCAAAATGCAGGTATATATAAATGGAGATTTTAGCTTCACATAACTATGTCAAAACTGCAACACAGTCTGCTACAAATTATAGGTATCCAACATAGGTCTTATATTCTGCAAAGTTTTAGCCAAATTACTTTTTCCTTTTTAATACTCTTACTGCCGTGTCGCACATATTGTGCGACGTGGCCTGATTTGATACAGGCCACGTCGCACAATATGTGCGACACCACAGCAATAAATTGTATTAAAATTTTATATAACCGGCGTCAATTATATATAGTTTATTGTTGTTCCACGGCCTACAGTTAATGATAAGATTTTATAATTTTGGTTGGCTGTTCACTGGGATACGCACATATTTGCTGAAGTCATAAATTTATGTCAGTATAAAATTCAACGTGTTTTAATAAGAACATACACGAAACACAAACAACAGAGTTCACAAACGTCCATGGTAAGCATCGAAACAACTAATACACAACGGAGGGTTATCGGGACAATTTTTGCAAAATGTGTGAACTGATTTGGCTCTTTTTCGAGCAAAATTGCGGTCATGCTCTGTTTTCAATGTTTTATAACAACGCTTGCATCGTGATCGCTTCTTAGGATTATCGTAGGTTGTCAGGCTGTGTGTTGTTGGTGCCATCTGAATCGGTCGACGACGCTCGGCTTGGTCAATTCCAAGAAGCTCGCATGCAATATTTTCTCGCACGTACTTCATCGTAACATGTCTACCATTGTTGAAATATTTGTTAAAGACGCAGAAAACGTTTACAATTGCATAATCAAGAATCAAATCGCACGCCACCCGCACATACCAACGAATTGTTCTGCGTCTGCTAGCAAAATAAGAACCCATTTGGTCAGATTTATCGACACCTTGCTTGGCTTTATTATACTGAATGACCATTTCAGGTTTTTGAATATTTTCTCCCTTTCTGTTCTTTTTTCCAGTTTCAACTAACTGTGGTCCATGCACAGGAGACAGCATCAGAATGTCCCGTTTATCGTTCCATTTCATAACAATAACTCCTGACGGACTCTCGCGCACCACTGTTGCTCCTTTTGCCACTTTTTCGGACAACACATCGCGCGGAATATCTCGTCGATTTTTGCGAAGTGTTCCTGTTAGATGAGTTTGATTTTCAACCAGTGATTCCGATAAGCTAATTGAGCTGTACCAATTGTCCGTGTACAACATGCGACCTTCGTTCAAAAGCGGATTTACGAGCTCCTTCACAACGCGTTCGCTCAAAAGATCTGCAGATTTGACGCCAATTTCCCTGCCTGCGTAAACCTTCATGTTCCAAATATAACCGTCCGGGTCGCAAAGTTTGAAAATCTTGACCCCGTACTTGTGCCGTTTGCCGGGAACATATTGTCGAATTCCTAGACGACCCCTCCACGGTACCATACTTTCGTCAATCACAACTTTTTCCCCGACTGTGTATAGACCTTGAAATTTGTCAACCAATAGTTCAATAAGTGGGCGAACTTTTGCCAGCTTATCATCTGCAGCAGCCGTTGCGTTATCAGCAAAATGAAGCATTCGGAAAAGCAATTCAAAACGGTTTCGTGACATTGTTGACGGTGCCACATCATTGCGATAAAGTGGTCCAGTTGACCAATAATCTGCTATTGACGGTTTTCTGTCCAACGCCATATATATCAT
Organism: Trileptium ribeirensis; assembly: GCA_030248225.1. Taxonomy (NCBI): domain Eukaryota; kingdom Metazoa; phylum Nematoda; class Enoplea; order Enoplida; family Thoracostomopsidae; genus Trileptium; species Trileptium ribeirensis. The sequence continues at coordinate 16,628 of JASANE010024770.1, read as the reverse complement.
CAGCCCGAAAAACTTTGCCATTTCTTCATACGTCGTATCAACCCATCCTTTGAGGCGTGAATTTGCTGAAATATTTCCTTGTTCCAATACATATCGAGCCTGGCGGTTTGTCTCAGTCACAATCAATTTCATAACTTGTGCATCAATAAGATTAGCAAATATATCGAACGGCGTCACACCTCTGACAGCATCAGATGCTTGTAAATCAACGTTCAGACCTGCATTGCCTGTAAATTGAAAACATTGCTGGTTCCCTCTGAAAATGTCCCACTGAACTCTGCCACTGGTTTGAGGTTCTGTTTCGTCATCGTCCTGTTCGCTAACATTACCATACTCACCATATTCAACCGAAAAATCCGATTCCCCAGAATCTTCGTAGGTTGGATCAGCATCGCTATCAATATAACTGTCTGTTTCTGAATAACTAGAGTCAAGATTAGCCATTATATTTGACGCAATATAATCATTCAACTAATAAACCTGAAACAAAAAGATATAATATAATATGACATATCACCATATATTTATTGATGCATATACATTTAGTGCACACACAACAAAAACCGTAACACATGCTGTGCGACACGGCGTACTTCGCAAAAAACCGTCGCACATATTGTGCGACATGGCGTAGAGATGCAAATGTTGTGTTGTAGGCCGTGTCACACTATGTGTGCGACGGTTCCAAAACAACCCAGAAGCCTGTTTTGAATCACAACGCAGAAGCAAGGTATGTTACTGCACTCACTAGGGTGCTCATAGCAGTTTTTTACCTTTGGACTGTGAGGCAGGTATTTTTGCGTATATGACGGCAGTGAAAGTGTTAAATCATAGCTGTCGATGGTTTATGTTGGTAGGCGATAGGGAAGGGACGTTGAAATGTCTTCGGAGGGAAGGGTAATCAAGGTCTGAAATTTTTAGGAACTCAAGATATTTCTTCTCGATTTTTGTCAATTTGCGATGAATTTTTCTTTTAATTCTCCCATTATTGCCAGTTTTATCACAATTTTTGTCGATTTTCAATCTATTTGCCTGTTTTTGCAAAAATTATCTGCGCGCCTTCGGTAGGGTTGTGTGTTGCGTAACTGTCGCGTGGTATATTTGGCCTGGGCAGTCCGACCCTTAGGGTAACCTATAACCCCCATCGACACCTATGCATTAAATGTTTTTGTTTAAAGCGTTGGCTGTATTTTAGTTGGCCATTAACAACGTTGCTCAAATAACTAATAAATATAAGCATAAAAACGTTGGTTTACTACAATGATTTGCGTCATCGAATAGGGCAAACTATAGTGTAAATAGGAGAATTGTGAGGATTATCGCATGTTCGTCTTCCTGGAATTGAATAACAAAAGTCATGCCAACACGCTGTGTTACCTAATCCTTTTCCAAAATATATCAGTATTGCAGAAGAGAAACAGAAATGGTCTAAAACGCATAACAAAACCAAAATAAAACGCTTGAGCCCCGAATATTGAAGAAAATCTGTGGTGGGTACATCAATAAGAACAAAAAATAATATATTAAAGTGAAAGCTCGAAACAACAGTAGACAGGTCACGAACTGAGACTACACCTACAGTATGTGATGAAGAGATTCTTCCGCTAGGCTAGCGCTAACATATTCAAGCTCTGAATTCATATAATACAATGGAAATACTAAGTCATAGCTGCGATACAAAGGGTCACAAAATCATGGTAAACATTTCAGGGCAACGTTTAGACAATTATGTAGACATATGCAAAAATAACAAAAAAATTTCTTTAGCGAATGAGTGCTTAAAGCTTTCTTGCTCTAAAATGTTTGTAATTTTAATGACTACTGCATGTACAATGGTCAATGGTCAAAGCTATTGCACTCACGGATATGAACTGATATAACCTTTGCGCTGTCAAATGCAAAAGATTTGCCAGATGCACTATTTTAATGCAGTGCACAACAACATTGCATACCGGCGCGCCATCTTCACTGCCAATGCACTTGCAGCAGTACCCCACATTACCATTACACGGACAGTGCTATTGACGTTACCACTGCAGCCATATTTATTTTAGTCCATTCGTACCGACCATACTGCCTACAGTGTGCAGTTGCTGTACACAAATAAACGTGAACGACGCATTACTTTCAGCCTAATTTTAGGGCAAGCTTTTCCCCAGATTCAAGGAATTATCATATTATTAGTTTCTGTTATTTCGCGGTTTCCCACTTTTCTGAATTAGCAGTTCCCACGGACTTTCTATTTCCAGCTTTCCCCAATTCCCACTTTCCTAGTTGTTTTTGTAAATTTTCAGTGTCTCACTTTGCGTACACATTTCCACGAATTCCGAGCTTACCACAAGCCAAATAGGTTAGATGTTTGCGTAACGAATGTGCTGTTTTACACAAAAACACGGATGTTTAATCCACTAGCATTGGTCTTTAAGTGCTGCTGAGTTTGAGGAAGTACTAATATTTCGCTGTGACAGTCAGTCAATGTAATTTTTAGGGACATTAATGAAACGTATTGTATGCCGCTTTTGTACAGCGCGTAAGAGCAGCAAGAGGGTCGGCGTCCAACCACTTTTCGACAAAAAGAGGGCTGTCGTTATTTCTCTTAGCGTACCTCTCTCTTTTAGGTGGCCCTAATAAATTCTATATCGCGCTGCGACCCGTTATTAGCCTTATACAAATCCTAAGCTTATGGAAGAGGGCTGGCGCAACACGACTCACCCACTAAGTTGTTGTTCTTTGTTCTAACGATATAACTTCTGGCCACTAAATGTGACATGGGTCCGATAGTGTACGTTCATTTCTAAACTCTATCTTTTAATTTCTGAATTATACCTTACGTGTCTATTAAACTGCGGAGTATTACATAGCTAGTGCAAAAATTTATGATTACGAAAAAAGCTTGGTTTTTAACTTAGTTTTATAATAAATATTAATTTTCTTAATATACATTGTATACTGTGATATATACATAACAATATGATATAACAAAAGTACATAATAACCATAATATACAAAATCAACATATAATTTTATTAGCATTATATACATTGTGCATTATATTTTAAGTATTTGTCAGGGTTTCCTAGGCTAGATGGGGTCCAAACCCTTAAAATTGGGTTTTTCATCTTTTCACTTACTTATTGATCTCTAAAATATCGATCATAAGTTCTTATTTCTTAAAATTTTGTTTTCTTAAAATCTTATCGTAAGCTAACCTAATTTGAATAATTTTACCTTAGTTCTTAAGCTTAGCTAACCTACATTTAAGTTTTAATTTTAATTCAGCATTGTGTTGGTATGCGAACAGAGCAGTCGCATGATTTTCGGATCAATGTGCATATACACTTTAGTTTAGTTTTAATTATGAATGTTAGTTTACCTATGGGAGGTTACTTAGCTAGTGCCTGTCAGCGCTAGCCTGTGTGATATACGGAACTGGGAACGCGCTTATCAGAATATGGTTTGATTGTTAGTTAACGTTGAGGAACGGCACCGGCTTTGTATGCTTCTAATTTTTTTATTGTTATTTGGAGTCTCCCGCAAAGAATTGTGGCCTGGATAGCCTTTATATATTGCGAAGCTTGGCGGACTGTATAGCTGAACAAGGAAGACCTATAATCGGCTTCCTCAGCAGTTGCTATCGGAAAGGAAGACCTATATTCGGCTTTCGTAATCATTCTATGCTAAAGGAAACGCCTATACTCGGGTTTCCGATAGTCATTGTCACGGCTTACACGGAGTAGTGTTTAATCCTGGGCTTTAATTGGTGAAGTGGCGTGCTATGACATTTATTCACAGCAAAGGCGCCTAGGTCAAATGCTTCACACACAGGTATCTTAGAATCTTATTATATATCTTAATTATATTAGTTTTCCAATTAAAATCGTAGGTTCTATAGCTAAATAGTAAGAGTGACACCATACTAGCTTTAATAATTCCAACAATATTTACAAATTTCGGCCTCAAGTGTCGAGTGAGTGGTCACCCGGGCGAGAGTAAAGGCGGGTCTTGAATAATTTAGTAGTGTTACTTGTTAGTCTGGCAGTCAGGTAACACTAGTCTTGAGAAGACCGGGCCTGTTAAGGGAAGTGGATTCGAAAACCGCAATCTCGAGTATCCCCAACCCAAATACCAGTATCGTCAACCATCCGGGGGCATACATTGAGCAAACTTCAACTATTCGGTAGTCGACCACTACTGTTTAGTTCATCATATGTAGCCTACTAACCTTCCGGGGTGACTACAAACAATATAACGGTACTTGTTAGCGTAATTCGAAGGCTCAGGTTAAGGCAATTAATTAATCCTGCAGTCGGCCAACCATCCGGGGGTCGGTTGTATGAACTCACAAGAGCTTTAGTAACGTAATAGCTAACCTAAAAGTAATCGGTTGACACTCAAAGCATAACCATCTAAATAAGGATCGTACTAGCATAATTATAGGAGCCTAGGACAGGTACTCAGATAAACATGCGTCGTCATCCATCCGGAGGCTGTCGTACAAACCTTACAAGAGGCTCAATAAAATAGTACGTAACCTAACGTTAACGCTAGTAGCCTTAGCTACGCGCCTAGTTTGCTTAGTGGTCGAAGAGTGTGCAAGAATCTCACATGCATGCACTTGCCGGTATCAAAATTTATTGATCAGTAAGCGTATTGGCGCAAGGATAGCGACAGCTAATGGCTAAGAGCAGAGAATCAAACCATTCACTATCCAAATATTGTGCCATAGCAACGGGTTATAGTAGTTCAATATTGTGCCTTAATATTTTACCTGGTTCTATAATAAACATTATGTTAGTTAACTACGCGTTTGGTGCTCGAGTATCTGAACCAGAGTGATCGAGCCGAGCAAGGTACACGCCGCAAAGCGAAAGATATGGCATAAATACTGATCACGCAAAGAAGGACACGCACCATATTCACCTTTCACCGGCATTCTACTGGCCACACCTCGAACCGCGCAATCTTTCGGTGACGAATCCCGTCCCCTTGTAAGTACAAGATAGCCGATATAAGGAGAAATTCCCATACAACACCTACATCCTGGATTTGAAAGCATATAACAGTACTATTGTGTTAATGTGTGATTGGTTTGCGCATGTTTTTGCTGCATATGGTGACTTTATGCTTTATTTATGGAAATTTTGAATGTTACTATGATCACTTGATATAAATTAGCCACATTCGCCCCGTTTGCCTTAACTTTGCAAGTAACTAGTATAATATATACTCCATATCCCTTTAGGCGGGGTAGCCAGCCACCTAAGCGATGTAGTTCAGTAAATACACACGTTCAAACAATTAATAGTTTAAATGCAATCTCTTGTTGTCTTGTTTTTAATAATTACCAAAATGTTAAACCGAAGAATTTTGACTCTAATTATTGTGTAAACAACGTTATGTCAGTCTCGAATAACTGTGAAAATAGTAATCACTTGAGTAACTGTGTTTTAAATAAGTCACTTAACTGTTTATTAATCAATGCTCGTAGCATTATGAACAAATTGCACTTACTGCCTATTTACTTGTATCACAATAATTCTGCGGACATTGTGGCAGTGACTGAGTCGTGGCATCTGTAAAGTACTGCTCAACAGCTTACATGGATCATAGCGCCGAATACGGCGCTTTACCTGGCAACACAATTCAGTTTTTATCTACGGTGCCCATTGATGTTCATTTGTTGCCTGCGGTGAGCATATGTTATGTAACTGTCATGTCCACAGTGGGGTGGGGACCAACACTTCACAAATCGCCTATGTTCGTGAGATTCTCCGCTAAGTACGTCCCGCGACCCAGAGCTTTAGTAACGTAATAGCTAACCTAAAAGTAATCGGTTGTCACTCAAAGCATAACCATCTAAATAAGGATCGTACTAGCATAATTATAGGAGCCTAGGACAGGTACTCAGATAAACATGCGTCGTCATCCATCCGGAGGCTGTCGTACAAACCTTACAAGAGGCTCAATAAAATAGTACGTAACCTAACGTTAACACTAGTAGCCTTAGGTACGCGCCTAGTTTGCTCAGTGTGTCGAAGAGTGTGCAAGAATCTCACATGCATGCACTAGCCGGTATCAAAATGTATTGATCAGTAAGCGTATTGGCGCAAGGATAGCGACAGCTAATGGCTAAGAGCAGAGAATCAAACCACTCACTATCCAAATATTGTGCCATAGCAACGGGTTATAGTAGTTCAATATTGTGCCTTAATATTTTACCTGGTTCTATAATAAACATTGTTAGTTAACTACGCGTTTGGTGCTCGAGTATATATCTGAACCAGAGTGATCGAGCCGAGCAAGGTACACACCGCAAAGCTAAAGATATGGCATAAATACTGATCACGCAAAGAAGGACACGCACCATATTCACCTTTCACCGGCATTCTACTGGCCACACCTCGAACCGCGCAATCTTTCGGTGACGAATCCCGTCCCCTTGTAAGTACAAGATAGCCGATATAAGGAGAAATCCCCATAGAACACCTACATCCTGGATTTGAAAGCATATAACAGTACTATTGTGTTAATGTGTGATTTGTTTGCGCATGTTTTTGCTGAATATGGTGACTTTATGCTTTATTTATGAAAATTTTGAATGTTACTATGATCACTTGATATAAATTATCCACATTCGCCCCGTTTGCCTTAACTTTGCGAGTAACTAGTATAATATATACTCCATATCCCTTTAGGCGGGGCAGCCAGCCACCTAAGCGATGTAGTTCAGTAAATACACACGTTCAAACAATTAATAGTTTAAATACAATCTCTTGTTGTCTTGTTTTTAATAATTACCAAAATGTTAAACCGAATAATTTTGACTCTAATTATTGTGTAAACAACGTTATTTCAGTCTCGAATAACTGTGAAAATAGCAATCACTTGAGTAACTGTGTTTTAAATAAGTCACTTAACTGTTTATTAATCAATGCTCGTAGTATTATGAACAAATTGCACTTACTGCCTATTTACTTGTATCACAATAATTCTGCGGACATTGTGGCAGTGACTGAGTCGTGGCATCTGTAAAGTACTGCTCAACAGCTTACATGGATCATAGCGCCGAATACGGCGCTTTACCTGGCAACACAATTCAGTTTTTATCTACGGTGCCCATTGATGTTCATTTGTTGCCTGCGGTGAGCATATGTTATGTAACTGTCATGTCCACAGTGGGGTGGGGACCAACACTTCCCAAATCCCCTATGTTCGTGAGATTCTCCGCTAAGTGCGTCCCGCGACCCGGTCGAAACCCCATGTTCAACTAAATCCAGAAATGTTTGTCTCAAAATTTATGATTTTGTACGAAAAATGTTATTTAAAATTAATTACTACTATTTCTGTGCTGAAACATCTTACTTGATATTACATCTAGGGCAGTACAACTACATAACGGCGAAGCCCAAATTTTTTCAAGAAAGTCAAAATTTTTTTGAGAAACACACTGGCGGTTTGATCAACAAATTTACCACTTCTGCTCATTTTCGCAGTCTTAGCAATCTCAGTTTATGCTCGCTTGTTCGTTTGCTTTGCGCGGAGTCTTAAGGATACGAGCAATACTTCCAGGATAGCTTAGTGGCTAATGAACGTTATTTTTATTCTAAGGTCAAGTAGTTTTGATTTTTCTACAAATATGTTTAGGCTTTAAAACATTTTAGTATTAGAAGTAATAGTATATAATTAAAATTTGAAAATATTTAGTATATATACAGAAAACATAAACTTAGGGACATTAATAAATCATATGCTGTGAATACCGTTTGCCTTTTAAGTCATATATATATAAATAATGATATGTCAATTTTCAGACAAACGTACAGATTGGAATGATTAAATTTGTAATATGTTTCCCGATAAAGATTATTTCACACTCTTTACTGCAAAAAACGCCAAATATGTTTCTATATTTGCGTTATTTGTCGTCTCGCTCTATCATCTGATGTTAAAACTACATTATGGTAAGGCTTAGTTTTCAATGGGGTGCTAACATTTAATATCTTTTATTTAGTTTGATTTCATGACATCTTAGACAGTAGGCGTGCTTTAAGCACAAAACTGCGTATACTTATTGTTTAGCATTGCCTCAAACCATGACGGCTCACTAAAAACGTTAGACATTGTAGTTGTATGTTTATTTTAGCTACGTCTTTTATGCCGTGTAGCTTTTGTCAATTTTATTGTTGGTCAGCCTTATGTTTAGTCTTAGTTTCTACAGTCTTAGTTTCCATTTCGACCGAGGCCATTATCTATGTAGATTGTTTCCCCACATGCGCTTTGCTGCTAGAGTGAGGGATATTACGTGGTTCACTTTGATGCCTAGAACTCTCATTTATTATTACGACAATCTCTATTGAGCCCAAGATACGGTTTAAATAGATTGCTTCCCAAGTACTCACAGCAACTAGTCGTCTCTGTAATTATTAAATTTTGTAACTGTGGTGAAGATGCAGTTCTCATAACATCTTGTGTTTAAATTGTTACATTATGTTTATTTATTTTAAGCAACTTATGCAATACAATATCAATTTATTCAGATGCAATGGTACATGTGAGACAATATTTAGTGCAGTGTTCTGTTTGTGAAACGCGTTCATACGGCTCTAGAATGAATATTCATTAAACGCCGTCCGCAGTGCATGCTTACTAAAGTTCGCAGAACACTGCTAGTTATTTTATAACGAAATGTATATGGCTGAACTAGGAAGTGAATAATATAACGGCTGAATGGGGAGGACGTAAGTCCTCACCTCTTATCTTGACATTTTGAAATGAACTTACGTCAACGGATTCGAGTAATCTACGCAACCTAAAGTATTAGCGATTTACAAGGCCAGATACGGGGTAGGAATGAATTTATATACGTTATTGCATTATGTCTTTGAAGGATGTTTCGTTTTTTTGGATTGAAATTGATCAAAGAATTTCACTAGGCGATAGGAAGAATTTCAGCTGTGACTAAATACTGATATTGCAGTTATATTTTGTTGTGTAAATAATTTAAACGAAATGGACGAAACGAACTGTTTGTGAATATGATTATATGGCATTTAAGTTATATTAGTAGCTTTTCTGATCGCCGAGGTAGTGAATTATGGGTGTTGAATATGTATATAATTAAGAGAGATGTGCATAGCTATATATTGAGCATTAATTTACGAAATGAGCAACCGAATATGGGTATGTGTATCTTTATAGGATTTATAATGCACCTGTTTCGTCAAAGATATTGAAAAGGCGCTGTTAATTTTGTATTAGTCAAGGAAACAGATATGTTTTCAGTTTTTCTTGAAATATTCAGCAGACAATTCATGAAAACGTAACTGACAATAATCAACAACGTTGCCGGAATAGTTGAGAAGTTATGCCAATTATTGTGCTCGCAATATTTAAGTACATAGATGATGAATGTTCTACAAAGTGATATCAAAAACTATAAATCGAGTGGTGGCGGAGTTATTACCATTTTCGTGTACTGTGGGTCCATTGACGAAACCTTTTTGACAGAACCAAACCGGTTCGGATAGTTTTGAAATCATTCGAATTTGCTGTATACTACTGTGGTGAACGGAACGAGGTGATCAATTTTTAAAATGTTATTTATATATTTGCATGGCAATTCATTGAAAATATCAAGATTTCGTTTGATCGAAATCGATCAATATTTTGTCTAATTGAAATCGATCGAAATTTCTCTTTATCGAAACTGGCCGTGACTGTACTTACGTTTCACAGGATAATTTGCTGAGTTAGCCTTTTCTTTGGTTTTGTTGTGTTAGAAGTTGATCATTGGGATATAACGTATTATTGGACCACAGATGAAGCAAAAATTTTTAAACACGAATTCCGGTTCCGGTATGGTTTTCGCCTTTTGCTGGAACACGATTTTCGCCGGAACCGGAATTCCAGTTATTACTCATTTGCCAGGTTTCAAATAGAGCCCATCGTCTTAATTACAGTCGTTTATGAATTGGCTTTTCAGTTTTAAGTCTACGACAGCTTAATAATAAGTAATAATAGTTATTGTTATAGCAAGAGTAAACGGGCTGAAAGAACTTTTCTGTCGCAATCCAACACTAGTATAAATTTTTGGCTATGATTAGACATGACATATTCAACAAAATGGAAAAGCTACTTGTTCTATCTACCTACCATTCACGTGTCCGAACAAATCGTGCTAAAATAGTTGAAGTTTCACAATAATTTTAAATTGCCTGAATCGAATTACTTCAGTCGTGTAAACGGGACATAAAGCAACAACATACCAGCAATATATTAAGGGTCCCATTTCGGTAATTTGTCATCACAACTAGCAAACCATGGCATTCTTTATTTCTCTCTTCAATGACTAACAGAAAGACACGTTAAAAATTTAAATTAACATTTAAAAAGCAACTGCCGCATGCTGTACATATAAATACATGGGGGGACACAACCCAAATGTCATTTAAAATAACCGTAATTAGTAATCCGAAAAATTCATGACACCATTCGAGTCTTATATTTTCTCTAATTAAAAAAACGCTAAAATTTTACTGTTTTGGTGCCAAAATTGAGCATTTCAAGCCTCCTTCAGATGTATAAAGGAGTAAAAACATGTTTATAGCATGCTTGCTCCAATGAACCCAGCGTTTTTAACAGCGGTATATGCCCATAAGTTACTTGCAGCATGCAAAAACTACACATATATACGTATAGCCAAATTGTAGAAACTTAACTTTTTGGGGTATTTTGTAGATTTTGAATCGTAGATTGGAAACAACTGGTTGTTACAACGCGGTGCCATCAAGCAGCGGTTTTATGTCCTTATGCCTCTCCTACAGCTTAGTGGTATAAAAGCAATTTTTAATAATCTCACATACTTTTTCATAACGTTTAGCAGGACCGATGATTTTCGTCAACACACCTTTGTATCGTTTTTGGCAGCGATAAAGCACTGATGTTTTAGAAATAGCGCGCACCGTATTTTATGCGCGTTTCCTGGTGTGTTAATGCAACAACGACATTTTTGTGTTAAGATTTAGGATGCTAGTTTTTAGTTTATATATTGTATTTATTTTGTTATAAACATTAATGCGATTATATATTGTAATGAACACTTTGTGGAAGCTGTTACTTTTGAATTTGATAACATACAATCACGGAAAGAATTAACTGCACAAAAAAACACTCGCACGCACGCAAATCTGTTCTCCGCTTTTGCCTGCGTGTACGTTTAAACGCGTTTGCGTGTGTACGTTTAAATACATTTGCGCGCGTATGTGTCTGCGGTTAATTCTGTCCGTGACTGCATTTCTTGCAAAATGTACAACTTGAAACGTTCATTGACTGCATTATTTACAATTTCAGGGGAAGATTCTTGTGTCGGCCTCTTAGAAGATGGTAGATACCAAGGGAATCATATATGGCAGCCGTACGGCTGCATGCTTCATATGTACACGTATGGGTCAGTAGCTGTATACTAATATTTTTTGTTTTATATTCGTCATGGTTATGGTGATACTGCTGGAGTTTAAAAATGTAATCTTGTGGGGTTTTTTGATGAACTATATTTATAATAGATTAGCTCACCAAACTACTATCGTTTGTAGTTTTGCAGGATATGAGATAGTATAATTATCGCGCAATAATTGGTTTTCCCAGTAGAGGAAATGCTAGAATGTATTCTATACTAGCCAGTTCGCAGACGTGGATGGTAGGCAGACAACAAGTAACTTTTCATTTTGTTGAAATATGTCATGTCTAATCATAGCCAAAAATTTATACTAGTGTTGGATTGCGACATAAAGTTTCTTTCAGCCCGTTTACTCTTGCTATAACAATAACTATTATTACTCTACTTATTAAGCTGTCGTAGACTTAAAACTGAAAAGCCAATCATAAACGACTGTAATTAATACGATGGGCTCTATTTGAAACCTGGCAAATGAGTAATAACTGGAATTCCGGTTCGGCGAAAATCGTGTTCCAACAAAAGGCGAAAAATTCATACCGGAACCGGAATTCGTGTTTAAAAATTTTTGCTTCATCGGTGGTTCGAATACAGCGTTATATCCCAATGATCAACTTCTAACACAACAAAACCAAAGAAAAGGCTAACTCAGCAAATTATCCTGTGCAAAATGTACAGTCACGGCCAGTTTCGATAAAGAGAAATTTCGATCGATTTCAATTAGACAAATATTGAATTGATTTTGATCAAAGTTAAATCTTGATATTTTCAAGCTAAATCGCCACGGCAAATATAATAAATAACATTAAAATTGATCACCTCGTTCCGTTCACCATAATATACAGCAAATTCGAATGATTTCAAAACTATCCGAACCGGTTTGGTTCTGTCAAAAGGTTTCGTCAATGGACCGACACAGCACTAAAATGGTAATAACTCCGCCACCACTCCATCATAGTTTTTGATATCACTTTGTAGAACATTCATCATCTATGTACTTAAATATTGCGAGCACAATAATTGGCATAACTTCTCAAATTATCCTGCAAAACGTTGTTGATTATTGTCAGTTACGTTTTCATGAATTGTCTGCTAATATTTCAATAAACTGAAAACATATCTGTTTCCTTGACTAATACAAAATTAAATACTGCGCCTTTTCAATATCTTTGACGAAACAGGTGCATCATAACTCGATAAGACACATACCCATATTCGGTTGCTCATTTCGTACTAATTAATATATAGCTAAGGATATCAACCGAACCGAAGCGTTATACAACGTATTGCTGATTGAGCTTCTTAAACTGGTTGTATTCGAAGAGTGTATGAGCTATGCGTCAGAAAAAATTTTCCATTTTTGTGAGAGGCCTCTTGCCATGAGGGTACATCTAATTTTTTTCTTTTTTGTGGGGGGGGGCGTGGTATTGTGGTAACTTTAACGTTGGCTTAGCATTAAAGATTGTAAATTCTGTATGCTTTGATGCCAAAATTCCAGCAGTCAAAATTCGCTCGAATGGTACAAGTCAACGAAAGTTAAAGTAAACAAGAAGGATCCAGAAATGGCGCAAGATCACAAAGTTAACATAAACAATAAGTTATCCTGGGTAGAGTTATTCTGATAACAATAGCCGGATTTACATTCTATCTTCTGACATGTTCTTGTAACAAATAGTAAAATTAGCTCGTTATTAGTTAGATAAAGCGAAACAACCACGACGCAGCATGGGAAGACCATTGATGAATTCATTGTTCGATAAACGTAAAGCAGTAAATCCAATTTTTAGGTGGATGAATTGCGAAATATCTCAGTTGGCGATTTCGCTAAGTCTATAGATAGTACGATGTTTAATATCCGGGAGCTGTTTGTTGTGGTGGGTGATGAAAACAGTCGGCCAGGCGGGACGCGGGCGTCCGACTCGACGAGGCAAACTGGGGCCACCTGGTTTTTCCTGGCCTTCCAGTGCCGCCTATAATTAAAAAGGTAGCATAAAATACACACACAATACAAAACAACTTAGGACTGCTACTAGCTTCAAATTTTACAAACATGGCCAAATTTTTTCGTTTTTAGAACATTCAAAATGCAGTCTGGATACTTGCCACCACATGTAATAATGACAGGTATTTCAAAAAAGTATTTCCTCATTTAAAAACTCAAATAAAGATGCGGCAACTTTAAACGCCTCTCTTAAAATCGATATACAATTACCTATAATCAAAATCAATAAATATCTATGAGAATTTCTTAAAATGTGTTCGCGCATTATTTTACATTAAATTAAACTTTTCATTCACAACATAGCAAACGTAAGCCTATATATAAATGTAGCGGAACAAAATGAAACAATACCCATATTTCCAACTATTCCCATTTGACCATAGCTTCCAGGTTGTCCCTTCTAATGAGGATCGCCGGGTCTACCTTGAAGACCTTGCGATCCCGGCGGTCCTCGTGTTCCAGGAACGCCTTGCCCCTCTAGGATTTCACCTCGCGGTCCTTGCACAAACATTGTTATAACCAAGACAAATGACAATGCTCATGCTTAATAATCATATAAGTTGTGCATTTTTATGAATAACTGCGAGATGACCAACGATTTTCTCAAGCTATAATAACATTTTTGAGACCTAGTAACCTTTGGGGCGGAAGTGAAGGAACGCCAATGTAACCTTTAGGGGCGGATGTGAAATGCATGCCTTATGTTGTTCACAGTATTTTGAAGCCTAAGCTTTAGTCCTAGCCTAAGCTAAGGTCCCTATATGAGCCACGTACTAAGCCTAAACCTAAGTCGGCCCTCCCCGTCCCCCATAAACCGAACGCTCTAAACTCGTGCTGGTCGCCAACTGATACAAACGTCCGGCCCAGAAAGTTGACATGGGCCACATGCTTGATTCATCTCGGTGCATAGAGGCTTGAACATGACAAAAAAATTTTGTCTAGCTTGATTAGTTTTTGTTGTCAAAAACCTGAACTGTGAGCCGAGATGTGTGTTGAAAAAATTGAAACATAAAGAAAATTAGGCACAAAAATGTCCCAGAAAAGTTGACGTAGGGGATAAATGGGAATAGTTGGAAAATATGGGTATTGTTTCAATTTTGCGTTTTTACATTTATATATAGGCTTATGTTTGCTATGTTGTGAATGAAAAGTTTAATTAATGTAAAATAATGCGCAAACATATTTAAGAGATTCATAGATATTTATTGATTTTGATTATAGGTAATTGTATATTGATTTTAAGGAGACAATTAAATGTGCCACAGCTTTATTTAGATTTTAAATGAGGAAATACTTTTTGAAAAATACTGTCGTTGTATGTGGTGGCAAGTATCGGCACTGGATTGAATGTTCAAAAAAACGAAAAAATTTGGCCATGTGTTTTGAATTTGAAGCTAGTAGCAGTCTAAGTTGTTTTGTATTGTGTGTTTCCTTTATGCTACCTTTTTAATTATAGGCGGCACTGGAAGGCCAGGAAAACCAGGTGGCCCCGGCTTGCCTGGTCCAGTCGGACGCCCCGGTCCACTTGGCGACTGCACTCATTGCCCACCACCGCGAACAGCTCCCGGATATTAAACATCGTACCTTCATAGACTTAGCGAAATCGCCGATGAGATATTTCGCAATTCATACAGCTAAAATTGGATTTCCTGCTTTACGTTTATCGATCAATTCATCATGGTCTTCCGCATGCTGCGTCGTGCTCGTTCCTGCTTTACCTAACTCATAACTATCTAATTTTTTTCTTTTTTGTGGGGGGGGGGGGGGGGGTAGGCGATACCCCACCAAGAACCTTGAGTATCCCTTAATCTCGGTGGAGGCCGAAAACGACCACATTATCAGGTAACCTAAACAGCACTGAGACCAACTGAGCGCGAATTAGATTTAATGCAAAGAGTCCTACTGTACAGAAAACGATTTAGTACTTCAACAAACTTGCAGGTTTAAGCGAAGAGCTTTGTAATATCGATCAAAAACTCCCTAACTGTATGCGACGGTGGGATGTTTTGGAGTACAGGCGCGGTTTCGGTAAACTGTTGCTATCTAATAAATTATTAGAAGTGTATCAATTTTCCACTTGACACGATAAATGGAGCATGTGACGGCACTTTGAAGGTAGCACTCGTAGTCCGATGAACCGACGAAGAGGATACTTTTGGGGCTTCTAATCACCGTCACTGCTTGCTTTGCATCCAAATACGAACTTAACCGCAACCAGCTCACCGAGCACCGATAACTTGGCTGATAAAAAATGCAGTTCCGCGTCAGAGACCACTACCTCAGCCGAATATGGGTTGTTGACTCATTGCCTGAAATATCGAATTTTGGAATTTCGGCGTGTTATTGCATGTTTTATCTTAAAACTAGTGTCACTTAGGTTATCAAGTACGTTGAATACGATGGTTTCTGAAAAACTTGAGTCCAATGTTGACTATATTATACCTTTTTGGAGTTTCTAGAGTTTTACAGTCGACGAACCCGATCTTGAAAATGTAACTTGTTTTGGCCATATAATGTGTGCAGCACCACAAGAATGATGGTTTGGTTATCTAGTTCACTACTAAAATTTAAACTGTCTTCATTGGATTTCAGTTCGATAATTAATTACTTGAATGTAGTCTTCGTTTTCTTTTGGTGACGTGTTGCGTGTAGGGCATCCAGCATAGTGTATATATAGGTTTTCCTATACGCTGAATACGACATATCTATTATGATAGTTGTATATTTTATGTCTTTTTCAAAATCTTCAATCATTTTAGGCTAGACCAACCCAATTTCGAGAATGTAGTTCGTCTTCTGTCGTTTAGCTTTTATTGTATTTAGGGCATTTAGAGCAGCTGTGGTCATTCTAGAATCTAACGTGATTGTACCTTTTAGGTAGTTTTAATTCGGTTTAAGTTTCCACAAATTAGCCGAAAACAATCGACTTTTGTATCTTATTTGGATAGGCGTTATTTTCTGCGCCTTAAAATAAGCTTTAATAAGTTTTGTGACGCGAAGTATAGGTGGCTATATATTATCAGGCTAGGATTATAACATTTCATATTTCCCGGATTTTTTAAGATGGTATATACATCAAAAACAAAACCTGTCACAGGTGATTACAGTTAATGGCTATGGATGAAACCATGTTTGCTACGTTTCTCCTGGGTTAGCAATACATGTACTTAGTCC
>JASANE010024768.1:0-10574 GCA_030248225.1 Trileptium ribeirensis | reverse complement strand
TGCTCAAACTACCGAGACTTTGTATTTATCAATACAATAAAAATGACCTGTATTATATTTTATTTATAGACCTGATATAATACACATTGAATCGCCATAAGTACGTCAGCCTCTATATGTCTAAAGTTTGCAATAGCACAAATCTAGGACAGTAATCGCGCTATAGATTAACCTTGAGTTCAAGTGCTATATATGTAAGATACGGAAGTAAAAATCACATCAAATCTCACTCAAATACTTTTAAGTGATCATCGATTCCGCCATCGTAGCTGAATAACAATGCTGGATTTAAAACAAAATGAAATATTCACACTTGAGCCTGACTGAACTAAGTCCGTATTCACATTTTATCCCATCCGAGCCAAATCGCGCGTGTATTTTATCTAGAGTGTACACACTGTATCCAATCTGAAGCCAATCCGATCCGATCAGAAATAGCATGCACAATTTTGCTAGAATCCGTTTGGGATACAGTAGTGAGAAAAATAAATACGTATACAACACATGCTCACCAACGCGATAATATTAAAATTTCGGATCAGATCGGATGCAATGTGAACACCGCCTAAACAAGGCAACAGAGTCATTGCTAAAAACAATCGAAAGTCCAGGTATATTACATTGAAGCTAGCTAACAATGAATGGCATGTAAATCATGCGTACTGATTAACAACAACTCCCTCCTCGCAACTATATTTTAAATATAATAATACACATAAAAACTATAAATATGTATTAATTTCAATTATATATTTTTAGGATTGGTGGTGAAATATAATTCGAACCAACTACAGGCAAAGAATCATGCCGTGAGCAACAACAACGATAACAGCAGCAACAAAGGCGGCAATACAGTGACGAAGCGGTGTAGTTCTTCACTTTGGGATGCAACGTGCATCAGCGGTCGAAAGTTGCATTCGATAGTTATCAATCAATCAACTGGAACGATATACTTTATAACACTTTCGCCGAACGCAAAATCGTATCGAGCACACTCGCTTCGACGTATTCTAAGACTACCCGGTTAAACAGAAAAAATTACAGATATACATAAAACTTGGCTGCTGAATGCATGCACGCTTAAATTAAACGTCTTTATAGAGAAGTTATGATCATTAAAGCGTATTTTAAGAATACATTTGAGCATTAAGAATGGCATAGCATACAATTCATTTTTATAACCCCTACAAATATAACACTGCAGATCTATATATAGATTGCATATATATAAGTGCATACATGGACGAGCTCGAATTTTCGGGGGTGGGGTTATAGCGGGTGCGTAGGATCCGCTGGCCGGAGTGAGGGTAAGAGGCCGTGAGGGATGAATTTTTGAAATTTTTTTGGAACTCAAATTTTAAAAGTTTTTGACACACTTTTTGCTAATTTTCGCCTAACTTTTGTCATTTTTCTTCAATTTTGCCCAATTTCGCCCAACGTTTGCGCATTTGCTACCGAATTTTGTCTATTGTTACCAAACTTTTTCGCGCACATTCGGCGCGCGGGGAAGAAGTGCTGTACGGCTGCGGGGCCTCAGCGGGATAAGGCTACCTCCTAGCGGGGATCGGCGACGCCCCAGTGTGAGTCCGAGCCTCTAGAAGATACTCCCTTTCCAAGGGTTTTTGCATATATTTACGGAGCATGCAGAATTTCCGATATCCTAAACCTAAGCCTAAAACTAGAATTTTATGGATGTTCAGGTTAATTCTAAGGCTAGGCCGGTGTTGCCTATCCCGAACTGCAGAACCAAACATATTTGTTAACTATGCAAGGCTATGCTCCTGAAAGCTTGATCTTTAAAATGGAGGATGGAATAAACCTGAAAACAGTTAATGTGATTTTCACGATTTCAGCCTAAAGAACGAAAGGTAATTGCGAGCAAAATACATAGAAGACGCGACACAGGACTTTAACATTTACATATTTAATTGTATAATTCCAAAATAGTGGAATCTAATCATTTAGACGCCGCAACTGAAGCTATATCTGCCTATTACAATTCTTTTTTAAGCTCGAAGTTTTGTCTTTCGAATTTTCCGTATAATTAACAGAAGAAATAGGGATAGTTTAAAACATCTTTTACTGCTAAACTGATTTAAGTACCATTCTTGAGAACCACTAAATTATAATGTTATAAAATAGAACATCTTATGAGGCGTTCACGTTATAATATCCCCGCTGTTTGGAACTTTTGACCCCTGTAGTTGCGACCCTACCGTATAGACAGTCAGGGTGACACCCATACTGTAAATCAATTGCCGAGGGTGTACCACACATCCCTAGCTATTACATTTTTCCTTAACAGTGTCGCACACACCCTTAGCTACCAATTTGGCGCGAATTAACCATAACGGACACCGTCTGTAGCTGATGCGGTTTATTAGTCTACTGTCCTGTGTAGTTTTTTCTAAATTTGCCATATCTGCATCTAGATGAACATTGGTCAAATAATTCTGAACACTGTGACTAAAACTGCCAGACGACACGGTGTGCTTCACACTGTCGAGAAGTTGTAATACGCGTAAGTAGCTACTTTTGAAAATATTTTTTAAAAACATGGGGGTGTCTAATTCATACGCTTAACGTAAAATTCAAGAACCTAAACTTAGGTTATGGCTTAGGCTTAGTATATCCGACAGCTGCATACTCTACATTTTACGTTTATGCCCGTTAAGGTAACTATGCTCTGGTACCGATAGTGCGCGAGTAAAGTTAAGGTGATTCCACCAACCATCCTATTTTGTATTTTTGCATAAGATTTGTCACGGAACCTTTTTGGTGAATTGAAATTTGGCGTAAAACTGTTCGCGAACACTGCGCTCGCGATTGAAATCTAACCATTTTGTGTTCGCGAAAATTCAAGTAAAATTACCCAAATTTTTGAGAACGAAAATTTGTCGATTTGATTGTAACGTCTCTTTTGCATTAAATTTGTTCGCGAACGCTGTATAATCCAAATTAAAATGATAATGTGTTAGGAACATAATTTCTGCAAATTGAAAGCGCCGCAATTCTGTTCGAACACATGGTCTTATTTCTGGCACTTGAATTTGATTTTGCCAATTTTCGGTTAGCGAAAAACCGAATCAAATTAAACCATTTTTCCGTAATAAGGGTTTACGATCGATATCAGTAATGACAAAATAGGATGGTTGCTGGGGTCACCTTAAAGTTACTCACGCATAGCCCAAACCAGATATGGTTGTTTATAAAAGTATATTTTCTTCTAATTTTTGGCAAAATTCGTAAATTCTATTATTCCAGAAGCAGTAACACTCACCGCTTTTCGAATATTTTTACACATAACTTTTTGACAGCTTAACGTACAGTAACGTGGACGGCTGCATCGCATAAATGACTTTTGAGTACTGAGCTGGTTTTTCGGCCAGTGTAATCCACGATTGTGAAGTTTAGTCTTAGGGAATTTTCATATTTCGTTCGATCCGATCCCATTTTCACGTGTATTGCATATCTGGCGTTTATATTAGATCAGTAAATTAGATACGATCCGATTTGATAGAGCTGGAGCAATTTTATTCGATCAGAATCGGATGATACAGTGCGAAAAAATACATATATATGCAATGTGAACACGGCCTTAGTTCAAGTGTGGCCTTATGGTATTTCGATTTATTTACCTATTATGGTCATTGGTCATTTAGCAAAATTATATCGTTTCTTTAGGCACCGCATATATCTGAAACTTCGAATACGCGGAGGGTCACTAATTTGAAATAATTGTAATAAGATTTGGAAAAGAGTTTTGTCTACCGCAGTTCTTATAACGCCCATGAATCTGCAAATTTTGTTACGGTAATATGTGAAGATTTTAAGAATTGTAAACACGCTTGCTTTATAAGTTTCAAGGGTACCGTAAAGAGCATCGTTTGAACGGTAGCAAGGGTATCGTTTTTTACACGGAAAAATGAAATAAATAGTCATAAATATGACTATAAAACAAGGATTAGTTGAGTGTGTGTGTGATTGTTCCCCCAGGCAGTTTTTTAATTAGACTGGTAAAAATTTTGGCGATTTATAAGAAATGCTGGTCAAATTTGAAGATCCTTGGTCATTTTTCACAAACGCTTAATAGTCACTTTAAAACATGTATGCTCATTGGGACATTATCCCCCTGAGAGTCGGACCACCCCTCGGGTCAGGTAGCCTGCTTGAGCCCTGAGGCTCTGCACAACGCCCGCTCCCTCCTGCCGGAGGAGCGCAAATGTTGACAAAAATAGGCAAAAATTGGGGCTAAATGAGCAAAAATCAGACAAGTTTGGTAAGACTTGATGAAAAATTGACAAAAATCGGGGAAAAGAGAGAACTACCAATCGAGGAAAATTTTTGACAAATTTTTGGTCCCAAAAAGATTCAAATATTTATGCCCACCCCATTCCCCTTTTTAAAACTAACAATTTGGAGCAAGAAATGGATCCTCGAAGGCGACGTGATTAGCGGTGATGAATGCAAAGAACTGATAGTTCCAAGAGTTCTAGGTAGAAATTTCCTCACTGGTACCAAATTTGCTAAGATCGAGCGCAGCGATGTCGCGACCTACATAATTTTGAAAAAATTTGGGATCTTTAGTCTGCAAAAATAGACATTATTTATAAATTCTCAATGACATTCGGTATTAATATAAGTGTTGTTAAATTTTATTTTTCTAATTTTCCATACCTGTTTTGGTATCGAACACTGGTATTTTTGTGGTCATTTATAAGAAATGCTTGTTATTTTCAAAATCGTAGTCAAAAAACCATGTTTTGGTAAAAAAACCTGCCCACAATCAACACAATATCTTTAAAACTGATGATTTCAAAATATGATAAGGAAAGATGCAAAATATTGTTACCATAGGCCTCTGAAATTTTAATTGTAAACTAAAGTTAGACAAAATGCGTCTTTCACAGACAAGCGTGTGCAGCGTTTCGGATTTATTCGCAGTGTAACTTTTGTAAATACAAACAAAGATGTAATTCAGTTAGGCGAAATAGAAGGTCACGTAACTCCGTACATCAATGTAACCCAGTTGACAATGTTTATGTTCGTACATGTTACACATTTGTGTAATTGAGTTACGCGTGCCTGTAGTACACTGTAACCGCATACAAAGTTTTTACTGAGTTACGTAGATGTATCCTGTTACAAAAATCGCATAACTGCATACTGAAGCATAATTCGGTTACACAAGGGTAGGCTTTTACAAAGCCGGAGTGCTGCACATACTTTTCTGTGCAAGCCGCAAAATTTAATCTTTTTTGTCCCGAACAAAAAGTTGTAAAACAACGTACTCAAACAACGACCGCCTTTTACACATAATGTAGGTTTCAGAGAATAATGCGTGGAAAAAGCGGACCGTTTTGCCTCTAGCATCTGCTTACAAGAAACTAAAATATCATATAACCATTTATTTGAGTTTTAGTTTTTGCAAACGGCTGCTAGAGACAAAATTGCCAGCTTTTGGCACGCATTATTCTGTGAAACCTGCATAACAAATGTTAAACATTAATTCATCTTCGTGTTATGCAAGGGTGTAATCTTCTTGCTTAATGATACATAGAGGGCTCTTATGATAGAAAATTCAAGTCTTCACTACTCGTTGCATACTTTTATAATTTTGCTATCAATTGGTTAGACGACAATAATTTTGAAGCAATGATTACAGTCCGCAATATTACAAAATGTCATCGAAAGTGGAATGCGAACTAATGAATATTCGAACATTAGATTTTACGCGCCATTAGCTAACTAAACAGTGCTTGTCAGCCGATTGCACCAGAATGTAATGCACCATTTACAATAAGATGGGTGCACATGGTCGTAATTATGTCACGCGTTCAAATGAACTAGCTACTATGTCACGCATACAGTTCAGCTCGACTATATAAATTTTGAATAGCCTAGGTAGGCTATGCATTTGTCATCGAGTGTCGAGCCGGACTGTGCGTTTGTCACGAGGCGTTCGGCTGAGCCCTATAACTTAAGCCAAAGACAATTTAGTCCGCGAACATTAGGTTTTACTATACATATTTAAATAATGACTCAAAAACGGCATACAGCTTGTATATATTAAAACAAATATATAACTTAGAACTAGTGTGAAAATACTATAGAACAACGTGCTATTACACTAAAGCACAGTACTAAATAAAATTTCTCAATTGACAGTTCAGCTGGACGCTTCGTTTGTCACGCAGAGCCTACCTAAGCTCTCTGTTTGTCACATTAAGACTAGTTAAGCTATAAAAATGTACCATAGTAGTCCAGCTAAGCTAAAGTTCACAGGAACTAGTTGAGTTTGACGCGTGACATAATTTGGCCCTGGCGCACGCATCTTATCGTAAATGATGCATAAAGCGCAAATTCAGCGCGAGTATGTAAAATGAAATGTATGCCAATGTTCCACATGTGTTTGCCAATGTGCCACATGTGTTGTAAAAATCATACATAAAAATTACTAATTTTGTAATTATTATTAGTTAATAAAACATCAGCTGCGGAAATTATAAATCAACCGTGACATAGCCCACAACACTTGAGACAGGTAGACATAGCAAATAAAATGTAAAGAAATTTATTGTTTTCAAATGTGATATCTAAAAAATATAGTGAACAGTATGTAAATAACTTCAACAAACAGAACTAAAATATGTAATCTAGCAAATTAGATTTCTTGAAAATTTTCTTCAACGTTGTCACGAATGCTGCAGTCTTCAATATCCTGGTGATGTTCGTGGACTCGGGCAAATGCTGCAATCACCGCGTCCTCCTGGCAGTCCCACACCACCAGGACGTCCGAAGCGCCCTGGACGCCCTGGCGTACCAGGCGGCCCTGAAAAATTCTCATTAAAGGTAAACATTACGTCAATAAAAATGTCAACATAAAACATTTTTGATGCAAAAACAAAGTGTTAAGAGTCATACAAACTCACAGAGGGTAGGGAGTTATCCTGTAAAGCTCCGACCCTCCTCCCCAAGTCCTCGGCTAGCCCCCCTAACGCGACGCAGGTGCCGAACTTATACGCAGCGGCGGCGCAGCAGCCATCCCCCCGCCCGACGACCTTCCCCTCCCCGAGGACCCACCTTTCCTTTGGAATCCGAACTTATACGCAGCGGCGGCGCAGCAGCCATCCCCCCGCCCGACGACCTTCCCCTCCCCGAGGACCCACCTTTCCTTTGGAATCCGAACTTATACGCAGCGGCGGCGCAGCAGCCATCCCCCCGCCCGACGACCTCCCCCTTCTCGAGGACCCACCTTTCCTTTGGAATCCGAACTTATACGCAGCGGCGGCGCAGCAGCCATCCCCCGCCCGACGACCTCCCCTTTCCCGAGGACCCACCTTTCCTTAGGAATCCGAACTTTAAGCATGTATTGTTTTAAGTCAACCACCATACTTTATAGCACCAAACCTTGACATTGTTAGAATGCTTTCTTTACTTCAAAACAAACTTCTGTTTTTGAAATATCAGACTTTTGTAGATTTATTTTCTTTAACTAAATTTAATAGATTCTAAAAATTTGTTCCTCATTTTGGATCTAATATGGATCCTAAAATTAGGCTTTAATTTTTGAGAATACATATTGCATTCCTAAGTGACAGCAAGGTATATATTTATGAAAGCTTCTGTTTGGCCTCTTCATCCGTTACTATGATTGTAACCGTTTACGCATAAAATGTAATGTATTATGCGCGAGTAACCTTAAGGTGACTCCGCCAACCATCCTATTTTGCATTTTTGGATAAAATTTGTACGGAACGCTTTTCATCAATTCAAATTCGGCGTAAATCAGTTCTCGAACACACTCTAGCTATTGAAATCTAACCATTTTGTGTTCGCGAAAATTGAAGTAAAATTACCCAAATTTCTGAGAACGAAAATTTGTCGATTTGATTGTGACGTCACTTTTGCATTTGTTCGCGAACACTGTATAATCCAAGTCAAAATGATAATGCATTAGGGAACAGAATTTTTGCAAACTGAAATCGCCGAAATACTGTTCGCATACAAGGTCTAATTTCTGGCACTTGAATTTGATTTTGCCGATTTTCGGTTGGCGAAAAACAGAATGAAATTAAGCTTGTTTTGCGTAACCAGCGTTAGCGATATCATATCATTAATGACAGAATACAATGGTTGGCTGAGTCACTTTAAGTTTACTCACGCATTATGCATCATTTTGCGATGTCATACTCTACACTAAAATTAAAAACACTTCTACGTAAGTCGATTTACACGTCATAAACTTGTTCCATTATTATTTATGTAGTCTGCGAAAGCCAAATATCATATCAGAACAAGTTACCCTGTGTGAAAGCGCAGCGAGGTTCGACTGTTCTTGCCTGAATCCCAAGATATTTTTCTTCTTACGATAGCGCGTCACAGCAGCAGTCAGCGTTGCGTCGTAAATATCTATTATCAATTCTTTCGGCAGCATATATTTTAATGTTCTGCGGGACAACAGGAAGTCTTCATTTAAAACATTCCAATCGTTGTTGCCATTCTTAATGCGTTTACTAAATATTTTTACATTTTTTAAGAAAAGACTGGATCACCAAAGAATTGCTACATATGGCAAGTCGTGATTTTTTAGAAACTTAATTAAAATTCGTCCTTCCTTAAAAGCGGAGTGTAAATATTTTATCCCAATCAATATTTAATAGTTAGATACATCCCAAACGTACCGATATCGCCAACTTCGCCCATCTGACCGTAGCTGCCTGGCTGTCCATTTCGTCCTTTGTCGCCAGGGCGACCTTGGATACCTTGAGATCCGGGTGCTCCAACAAGTCCCGGCGAACCGCTCATTTCTCTTATTTTGCCAGAACGACCCTAAAATGTAAAAATACAGAAGTTGTTTCAAAGTGCTTATAAAAATACGATAGTTAGCGCAATACTTTAACAGTCCCACATGGCCGCGACTAGGGTCCCCTTCATTCCAAGCGAGGTGGTGGGGTTTTAGACTCGATGGAACCCCCACTTCATTCTCCAAATATCGGGCATTGGTGTAGTCCAAATCACTAGCCAGTGGTCTGTATGACACAGTTTGAGGGGGGGTCGCTGACATGGGTTGTGGGCTCACTTAGACTAACTGCGGGTCTACGTTTCCCTTAATGGCTAGATGTCAAAGTTTCACGTAGCGCACCCAAATTTTAGTTATTACTACATTGTTACTACATTTTAGTTCTTACAAAACTTAGCCTTTGTAGAACACGTCAAAAAAACTAAAATATACACTAGACTCAAGCAATAAAGTATTTTAAATGTCATTGGGTTTGCATAGATAAGGCTTTTGAGACTAACATTAATCAGTTAAGAAGTCCAGTTGATCCATCTAATTTGTTAAAAGAAAGTAAGACTCAACCGCGCACTTCGTTATCAACTGTGGGCAAGTATACATGTCGCCATTCGTCATAAGTTATTGATTAAATTGCTTCAAATAAGATACGTACGCCATAACAATACAAAATAAAATGCAAGATAGTCTTTCCAAACATGGCAGTGGGTCAATGTGATCATATTTAAACAAAAACCGTCCAGAAATTTTATATTATATAATTTTCCGGTACTTAATAGGTTATGGTCCGCTGATGCCGGGAACATCGTCCCCGACTGGTTTTCGCGCATGACAGTTGCCGAAGTTTAAGCCACGTCGACGGTGGATGAAATCACAGATCGTCAACGTTTGTTTGTAACATCGCTGCCGAACCGATGATCGTCGGGCAACGACAAACAAATCTTGTACGACGACAAAAATCATTCATTCCTGCCGACAATATGTTGACGACGCGTATTTTCCTCGTTCCATAGCCTCTAGCACGCCGCTTACCGGCCAACGTTGGCTATGATTAGCCAGTTGTTGGCCGGGTATGAGAGTGTTCGCAACATGGTTAACACTTGCGAAGATTACAAAGCCGCGAAAATCAGCTACCATACAGTAATGCCAATTGGGTTGATACCGAGGAAACAACCGTTCAAACCGACTCATGTCGACGCCGTCGGATCGCTGCCTCCGAGCGTCAGAAAGCAATGTATCGTCTCGATGACCGATCGGTGTTCTCTATGGCCCGAACTGTTGCCCGTCAGCGACATTTTAGCATCCACAACTGCCGCCGCACTCGCCAACAAATGCATGTCGCGGTTTGGAGCTCCTCAAGGCATCGTCATCACCGCGGATCCCAATTCGAAACGTTTTATAGAACGTCCTAGTGTCGAGGTTAGGAATCAAATGAGAGCGCACAGGGGCGTATCTTCCGCAATGCCACGGCACTATCGAACGTTTCACCACACATTGAATAATGCGCTACCTTTATGATTGCAATGCTGTACAAATGATACAAAATCGGGATTTAAATAATAAGATTTCTGCTTTCAAAATCCGATTTGCACGTTATCGCTCAAGAACAAAAGCATAAATAGTAAAATAAACTGTCGTCAAATATACGCCGTGTTGTCGAAACAGCTAATCGAAATTACATCCAATAAACATTCCTAAACAGGATCAGATATACTCGTGTAACAGGCCCGTTCCGGCCCGTTACGCGTCTCTCACACGATTCCGACGTTAAGTCTGC
>JASANE010024766.1:0-12974 GCA_030248225.1 Trileptium ribeirensis | reverse complement strand
CGCTAGGAGCGCGGGAGTACGACTTGAGCGGATCAAAAATTTCCTCCCAGTTTCGCGAACAAAGGTTCCGTCTCGACCAAACAACAGTCCCTAAACCGTATAGGGATTCGTCGGGACTCAGCGGGAACGCACTGACTAAACATAAAGTTGTAGTTGTTCAGGAAAAAAGATTAAATTAACCATTAACACCACCCGGTGGAAGATAAATAGTCAAACCGTAGTGAGATTTGTGTTGCAGGGGTTGAAGCTGTGTCCGCGGCCATTGCGTAACTTGACAACGACTTAACCAATTTTCATGAGGCTCTTTCCGGCATAGACGGTTTACCGTGTACATCTCCAAGCGTTTTTCGCATTCGGAGTCCTGATTCAACTGGTCAAAACACTTTTTGCCCATTTTAGAACCCTTCACAAGCTGGAACTTTTCCAAGGGGGCTGGGGCTGGCATTTTTCGGTCTTTCTGGTTCAAGACAGGTGCTCCCCTGGCAAAAATTTTGGGTTTCCGCCTTCGTTGCGGCTATGCAAATTTTTTTTGTTTTTCCACGGTAGCCAAAGTATGTAAAATTTTTTATGAAAATTTGTACTAAAACTTGGGTTCGGGTCAGAGGTCAAATGGGGGCGCTTTTTATCCCATTTCAGGACCCTCTTCCACTGAGACGCTCGTCCATATCAAATATTCGATTTTTCCTTCTGGTTGGTTGGTTTCAATTCACGGGACAAATGCCGACCGCTTCTTGTATTTGTCTCCAATTTAAATTTTCGGGTCCACGGGGTTCGGCAGATATCGTGCCCAATATGGTTCCACACTCAATTCGAAAATTCGTTCGACGTCCTGGGACGGCTGAAAGTTCCACTTGGCAGTTTGGCAACTGGAAAACTTATCCGCCCCGGTTTTAATTTCGTTTTACCGTGCGGCATTGCGTGCATTTTCTCTACGTAGAGCATTTTCTCACGTATGTGATCAACAAGTCATTCAGCGCCGCACGAGTATGTGTACATATGCTTCACTACGTTCTGCAATCTCTCGATACAAGTTAGTGGAGCCGGTAGAGAATTTTTGGCCTGTGCGGGACGGACACGTGTTCCCTTTCCAAGTTAGTACCACTAGGCTACACGACTGTTCCGCAGCAGATACAGTTTTGGCGTTGTGGCGCCGGCCAAAGTCCGTAGCTTCTTGGGGACCGGCACCCCGAAAAGAAAAATGATCCCACTTTGTTCATTTTGGTATAGTTACTACGATACCTGTCTCGATTTGCGTTTTCGAGTGCGACGGCATAGCGACAGGTTTGATGTCTGTTACATATGTGTCAAAAAAAGAATGAATAAGTCGCGTTTTTCAGTGCGCGCGGACCCATTAAATTGAAATAAATACCTAAAAAGAGGTACGACCGAAGAGCCCTGCGTACGCATCGCGCAATTTGTGTCCGCGCAACATAAAATAAAATTGTGATTAAGTTGTACTTATACATCACATATTAAAAACAAAAGAGGTACATAGGTGTACTTACTAATCTGGATTTGAGACATTAAATGTGTCCTTAATTTGAGGATTTTTTGTAACATCATTTGGAGTTGAAAAAATGACTACCAAAAAACGAAACTAAAAACAAGATGCTACAGCTTTTGCACAAAGCAGAATAACAATGTTTTTTTTTTTTTATTACATCAGAGCATTTTATTATTAGTAGGGATATCCGATGAAAACACACGTTGAACGTGCAGAGCAAGAATTCATCGTACTCCCGTCGAATCGAGACCAAAGAACCGCTGTTTTGTGACATTTCTTTTTTCTCGTGGTTCGAAAATGGCGGCAACTTTTATCGGAAACTCAACCATTCAGGAACTATTCAACGTACTTGGAACAGTTCACTGGTAAGTCTCTTCATACAGGCTATTGTTGTTTTTCATATTAATGTTGCTGAAAGTGTAAACATTGAGCCTTTAACTTCCGTTGCAAATCACGTCATGAACGCAACAACTGTATTACTTCTGTATTTGAGACGAAACGAGCAGTAATTGCGAGGCAAAATATTTTTCAAAAATAACCATAATCTTATTGCCAATATAAATTTGAAAAAAAAATTTAATTTGTGTATTATCTTACATCATATTATACATTTGTGTTATGTTGAACTCCGGTCATTTTTTATCAAAATTAATGTTCTCAATCGCATAAGAGTTAATTTATGTGGCCTGTACGCAGACGCCGCTACAGGGAGACTTCCGGCGAAAATCGTGTTCCGGTTGCGGTTCCGGCAAAAACGAGACCGGAACCGGGAATTTCCGGTTTAAAAATTTTGTTAAAACTCACGTTTTTCGCTTTATCCTAATCCAAACATACGTAATATATTATACAATGATCAAGCTCAATACAACCAACAAAAAAGAAAAGATTAACTAACCGATTTGCGCGTGAGAGAGGCACATAATTGACAGGAATTTTTCATAATAACCTGCAGGAGTTCAAATCAAAGCCAGGTCGATGCTTGTAGCAGCTATTTTACACATCCAGAAGTCTGTGGATAGGTTCGAATTAAACGGTCCAACTCGGAAATAATTGCCTTACCGAAAGCACGACTTACGGTAATGCCCCGGCTAATATTGCGTCAAGCATCAGTGCGCTTGTAAACTTGGTAAATCAAAAACCTAATTTGAGAACTGCAACGCCATCCTGCAACGCAGCTAGAAACTGCTTTCTTGGCAATGAACTGTATTTTATTGAAAATGGTTAGCAGCATCACAGTGTGTCTATTATAGCACTCTGATTAGAAAGTTATGATCATCTTGCTGATCTAACTGACGGTATTTGTCAACGCTAGCCTAAAGGCAGTGCTCCTCGGGACGACGTATCAGAAAATTACCTTCTATCTATTAGAATCATGAACGAATCGCCGACAGAAGAACATGCAACAAACGTATAGCAGCGAGACAGAGCGAAAAGTGTGTATCCACGCTCCAAGCTTTGTAAGCGCATTCGACTTGACGCAATATACGGCAACGGTGTATAGTGGGCAAGACATTTTACTCTGAATGTCCAAAAGCCGATATATTTGATCGATAAATAAACATTATTAGCTTCCTCAGTTCTAAGGTTTCAGAAAGGCAATAATACCATCGCAATACAATAAGTTTAATGTAAAAGTTATTTTTAATGCATTTTAAATCCACGAAGCCTATAATTTCATTTTCTTCCACCACGATTTTGTTTATGCATATATAAATTTCGGAAGGCTGGGTTTCAAATTTTCGGTTTTCTATCCGGTTTAACGGCGGTTTGCCGGTTGCCGGTTCCGGTTCCGGTAAAATTCTTCGGTTCCGGATTTTTTCCCTGGTGTGATAACACACTTTTTTGCGCTTTAATATTATGTTATAGCTTTTTATGATTAATTATTTTCTCAGCTTAACTTCTAATTCCATCACTGGCCAAACTGTATTTGAATTTTGTAGCTGAGTGAGCAAAACGACCGAAGCGAGACTTTGCCGACCAAGAAGCCGGCAAGTTTGACGGTTGGTTTCTGGTATTGGGGTGACAGAAAGCATAACTCAACTTCGGTCTCGGCCGATCATGCATTTGAATAGCTCATTTGAAGCTTCAAGTTTTTGTTTGTGCCCTTTTATCCCAACAGCCGCCCCTTCGGAAAACTGGCCAAAGTGGTCGGGCTCCGTCCCGCAGGAGGCCAAAAAATATGCTACTTAATGTATCTCGACAACTGTGTAATTAACGCGTCAAATTAGGTTGATTGAGCGAGACGCCAAACCAAAATATGCTTCGCTATGCGGTTCTCTTTGACGATTTGGGTAAAAATGGGCACATGGAGCAAGAGTTATTTTTTTCCAAACCGTCTCGAGTGTACGTTCTTATATATTTACCTGCTTAATGGGTTTGTAGGGCGAATAAACTAACCAAATACTTCGCTATGCGGTTTCTTTGAATGCAAGATTTGGGTAAAAATGGGCACATGAGACCAAAAATACACAAAATAGGTAACATTTCCGCAACTGCTCGAGCTATATAGCTTTGGTTGATCTGCAGAGCAATTCATCCCCCTGCATACAGCTCCAATGGGCTGCTGTTGTTATTGTGCTGCACGGTTGGGTTAGTTTTTCCAATTGGCTCATTGGACCCAAAATAAACGAAAAATGGTAGATTTTTCGGACGAGTCGAGCTATTTGGTTTCATTCTGCAGAGCACAGAATTCCACCACGGTAGCTCTAGTCTATTGTCGTTATTTACACTACAAGGTTGGATCAAAAATAGTTTTTCAGTGGACCCATGCGAAGATTGTGATATCTCCTTCGAATACGCAGGGTTTCGGTCTGGCTTCGTAAAGCAGTGCATCCTCTCATGTAGCTTCTAATGGTGTGCTGTTGTTGCCATTACTTACACAACCTTGCAGTGTAAGTAATGGCAACAACAGCACACCATTAGAAGCTACATAGAGGATGCACTGCTTTACAAAGCCAGACCAAAAACGCCTACATATTTCGAGCGGTTGAAGAGATATCACAATCTTCGCATGGGTCCACTGAAAAACTATTTTTGATCCAACCTTGTAGTGTAAATAACGACAATAGCAGCACACTATTTAGAGCTACATAGAGGATGAATTATTGCTCTGCAGAATGAAACCAAATACACCTATACAGCTCAACTGGTTGCGAAGATACTACCATTTTTCGTTTATTTTGGGTCCAATGGGGCCCATTGAAAAACCGTTTTTGACCCAACCGTGCAGCACAATAACAACAGCAGCCCACTGCAACTATATAGGGGATGAATTGCTCTGCAGAGTGAGACCAAACATATACCTATATAGCTCGAGCAGTTGCGGAAATGTTACCTATTTTGTGTATTTTGGCTCTCATGTGCCCATTTTTACCCAAATCTTGCATTCAAAGAGAACCGCATAGCGAAGCATATTTTGGTTTGAGCATTATTCGCCCTACAAAATGAGCCCAATTTAGCAGTGATACCTATATAAACATACACCTATATAGCTCGAGCGGTTGCGGAAATATTAACTATTTTGTGTATTTTGGGTCTCATGTGCCCATTTTTACCCAAATCTTGCATTCAAAGAGAACCGCATAGCGAAGCATATTTTGGTTTGAGCATTATTCGCTCTACAAAATGAGCCTAATTTGACACTAATATCTACACCGGTTGTCGAGATACATTAAGTAGCGTGATTTTTTGGCCTCCTGCGGGACCCGAGCCGAGCCACTTTGGCCAGTTTTTCCGAAGGGGCAGCTGTTGGGATAACTAAAGGGCACAAATAAAACTTGAAGCTTTCAAATGAGCTATTCAAATGCGAGTCAATCAGCCAAGCCGAAGTTGAGTTATGCGTGTCACCCCAAATACCAGAAACCGAGACCGTCGAAATTTGCCACTCTGGTCAGTGAAAAGTCTTCGCTTCGGTCGTTTTGCTCACTCACTCAGAATTCAATAACTATTTTGGCCAGTGATGGAATTAAGAAGTTAAGCTGAGAAAATAATTAATCATATTAAAAAGCTATAACATAATATTAAAGCGCAAAAGATTTTTGTTATATCACACCAGGGAATAACCGGAACCGAAATTTACCGGAACCGGAACCAGCAACCGGACCCGTCCATTTAAACCGGATCCGGAACCGGAACCGGAACCTGGCCTTCGAAATTTATATATAGTAAAACAGATGATGGAAGAAATGAAGGTATAGTGGATTTAAAATGCATTAAAAATAACTTTTACATTAAACTTATTGTATTGCGATGGTATTATTGCCTTTCTGAAACCTTAAAGAAACTGAGGAAGCTAATAATGTTTATTTATCGATCAAGTATATCGGTTTTTGGACATTCAGAGTAAAAAATGTCTTCCACTATACACCATTCCGTATATTGCGTCAAGTCGAATGCGCTTACAAAGCTTGGAGCGTAGAATACACACTTTCGCTCTGTCTCCAGTCGCCTCCCTTTACTACACATACGTTTGTTGCATGTTCTTCTGTAGGAAACTTAAAATCATTGGTTCATATGATTCTAAGAGAAAATAATAGATAGAAGGTAATTTTCTGATCAGTCGTCAGAGACACTGTTTAGGCTAGCGTTGGACAAACAATGCCCGTCAGTTAGATCATAATGATCATAACTTTCTAATCAGAGTGCTATAAATAGACACACTGTGATGCTGCTCGCACAGTTTCAATAAATACAGTTCATTGCCAAGAAAGCAGTTTCTAGCTGCGTTGCAGATAGCGTTAGTTTACTTCAATTTAGAATGATTTACCAAGTTTACAAGCGCACTGGCGAGTGCTTGACGCAATTTATGTTAGCCAAGCATACCATAAGTATATACTTCTGCGTAAGCCATTCTGTTACCGAGTTGGACCGGTTTAATTCAAACGTATCCCACAGACTTCTGGATGTGTAAAATAGCTGCTACAAGCATCGACCTGGCTTTGATTTAACAAACTCCTGCAGGTTATTATGAAAAATTCCTGCTCAAATTATGTGCCCTACTTACGTCTCACACGGCAAATCGGTTAGTTAATCTTTTCTTTTCCTTGGTTGTATTGAGCTTGATCATTGTATAATATATATTACATATGTTTGGATTACAGGATAAAGCAAAAAACGTGGAAAATTTCACACAAAATTTTTAAACCGGAATTCCGGTTCCGGTATGGTTTTTGC
Organism: Trileptium ribeirensis; assembly: GCA_030248225.1. Taxonomy (NCBI): domain Eukaryota; kingdom Metazoa; phylum Nematoda; class Enoplea; order Enoplida; family Thoracostomopsidae; genus Trileptium; species Trileptium ribeirensis. Next base: position 6,298 of record JASANE010024766.1, on the reverse strand, counting down.
CCTTTGCCGGAACCGCAACCGGAACACGATTTTCGCCGGAACCGGAATTCCGGTTACTCCCTGTATCACACATACATACAGGCCACATAAATTAACTCTTATGCGATTGACATTAATTTTGATAAAAATGACCGGAGTGTTCAACATAACACAAATGTATAATATGATGTAATAATACACAAATTAAATTTTTTTTCAAATTTCTATTGGGCAATGAGTTATGGTTATTTTTGCAGGAAAAATATTTTTGCCCCTCGCAACGCGATTTGCTGCTCGTTTCGTCTCAAATACAGAAGTAATCAGTTGTTGCGTTCATGACGTGATTTGCAACGGAAGTATTTAAAGGCTCAATGCTTCTACACCAATGTTAGCAACATTAATATGAAAAACAACAATAGCCTGTATAAATAAAAAGACTTTACCAGTGAACTGTTCTGAGATACGTTTGAATAGTTCCTGAATAGCGGTTGAGTTTCCGATAAAAGTTGCCGCCATTTTCAAACCACGAGGAGGAATGTCACAAACAGCGGTTTTTACGTTGTTTGGTATCCATTCAACGAAGTACGATGAATTCTTGCTCTGCACGTTCAACATCTGTTCATCGATATCCTTATAATAAATAATTATAATGTAATAGAAACTTCACGAACATACACTGTTATTCTGCTTTGTGCAAAAGCTGTGACTTTATACTGTTTTTAATTCATTTTTGGTAGTCATTTTTTCAACTCCAAATGATGTTACAAAATCCTCAAATTAAGGACACATTACTAATGTCTAAATCCAGATTAAGTAAGTACACCTATGTTGTCCTTTTGTCAGGAATGTGATGTATAAGTACAACTTAATCACAATTTTACTTTATGTTCGCGGACACAATTTGCGATACAGCAATACATACATAAGGGCTGTTCGTCGTACCTATTTTACGATCTTGTTCGCAATTTAATGATCACACGCACTGGAAAACGCGACTGTATTCGTCTTTCAACGCATATGTAACAGACGTGAACGTGTCGCTGCTGCATTGCGCACTTCGAAAACGCAATGCCCATAGGACGACGGCTATCGTAACTTCTAGAATGGACAAAGTGGGATCATTTTTCTTTTCGGGTCAGTCCCAAGAAGCTACGGAGCTTAGCAAGCCACAGCGACTCACAGGACGTGTTCTTATCCTGCCGGACGAGTTGCGCACGTAGCCTAAGTGGTACTAACTTGGAGGTCCTAAGGGACGTGTGCTCCGTCACCTGCTCACAGGCCAAAGAGATCATACCACTAGTAACTCTATCGAGATTGCAGAACGTAGTGAAGCATATGTACACATACTTGTTTTGCGTGCACACTCAATGAGCTCTCGATAGCATACGTTGATATGCTATACGTAGATATCACGCAATGCCGCACAAGTTAGAACAAAATTAAAACCGGCGATAAGTTTTCCATCCCCCAAACTCCCAAGTGAAACTTTTCAGCCGTCCAGGACGTCAAAACAAATTTTCGAATTTTGGGTGTGGAACCATTATTGGGCACGATATCTCAAACCCCATAGCTCCAGAACCGGAGCCTTAATCGAAGACAAATACAAGAAGCATCGGCATTTGTCATTTGAAATAAAACCAACCAGAGGAAAAATCGAATATTGATATAAAAATAACCTTGCTTCCATGAAGGGTACTAAAATGGGATAAAAACACCATTTTGACCTCTGACCCCGAACCAAGTTTTAGTACAAATTTTGATAAAATTTTACATACTTTGGCTACATTGGAAACAAAAAAAATTTGCATAGCCGCAACGAAGGCGGAGCCCAAAATTTTGCCAGGGAGCACCTGTCTTGAACCAGAGGGAGCCGAAAAATGCCAGGGGGCCCCACACCCAATTTGGAGAGCCCAGCTTCCGTGAAGGGTTCTAAAATGGGGCAAAAACCATCCTTTTGACCCCTGAATCAGACTCCGAATCAAAAAACGCTTGGAGATGTACACGGTAAATCGTCTATGCCGGTTGGAAAGAGCCTCATGAAAATTGGTTAAGTCGTTGTCAAGTTACGGCCAATCACAGACACACGGGTTTCAACCCTGCAACACAAATCTCACTACGTTTTGACTATTTTCTATCTTCCACCGGGTAGTGTTAATGGTTAATTTTAAGTGTTTTACTTTCCTGAACGACTACAACTTTATGTTTAGTCAGTGGTCCCCACTAGAGTCCGACGAATCCCTATACGTTTAACGTAGGATTGCTTGTTTGGTCAACGGAACTTTGTTCGGCGAAAGTTTGGGAGGAAATTTTTTGATCGCTCGAGTCGTACTCATGCACACTCAGGAAATCAGCGAGTCACGCTAGGGCTTGCCATTGCTGCCCGCCAAGCGTGAACGTGGGTTGTCGATTTCAAACACCTTCAACTCGTATCGCTACAATGGTCATCGAAACACAATAACACCATGAGTTTTGGTTTAAATGATGTTTATTGGTTAACCAAAGTCGTATATCAACACATTATGAGGGATTACATGAGCGGTACAACAAGATAATACGAATGATCATAATATGCTGACCTCTCGCTAGGTGTACGGAATTACAGGTACGCCAGAACTGTTGGGTCGGGGAATGAATCGGGAGAGTATCATACAAATATCGGAGTCTTCGCCCTTCTTCATGTGGGACACGCACAGCTGTATAAATCGCGGCGTGAATTTGTCAAATTTCAAATGCACCTTTCTTAAACGACTACAGCTACCCTTACCTTACTCGGTACGAGGCGGAAGGAAAGGTCGATGCGATGGCTCCGTTATCAGCTGACTGACGGCTCGCTAGGTATTAGGAAAATCCAGTTAATTCGGTTGAAATGTGCTAAAGGGAGGCTAAACGAAAACATGGCTGGGCGTATACTGTGAGATATGGGAGAGGAACAAATTCGATTCGGCTTATCCTAAACTACTGCGTATACAACAAATCAGTGGATATGGTGCACGATCTGGTTGAGGTTTAAAGTTATGACTCCAAATCGGTGCGACGCAACGTGCTCTACTCACGCATACGTATGAACAATCGATGACATTAGGTACAGGTAGTAATTTTCTTTTTGAAAGGAATAACCAGTTTACAGGCGCCTATGAAATTGTCCTGGAACTTTTCTGGTAATAATGTTTCGCTGCTCTTTGTCCTTGGAGTGACAATTTATTATACACAATATAATACGTATATACGCACATTCAATCAATCAGAAAATTTTTGAACGGCATCTAGTGTCGGCGATAACTTTTTAATGCTTAGAGCTCTGTCTCAAACTTATCCGATGGCAAGTTCATCGGGACTTAGTATACCTAGTGAGACTGACAACGTGTGCCAAAAGCGGCAAAAAAGTACTATTGAATAGCGATGTTGTTACCGACTTTGGGGAGGGGCAAGCGGAAAGCCAGTGGACCTGACGGCCACAAACCATCAATGTGCTTTTGGGTGGAAGAACGCGACTGAGTCCGCGTTCGGTAACATCATCCATGCTCAGCGAAGGTACAAATTGTGATATGAGCAATATATAGTCATATATGATCAAGAAACTCAAATCTCGACTCATTTGTGTCCTAAAATTTACTCTGCCGGTTACCATTTTCGTGTTTTTACACTCGTGAACCATGGTATACTTGGGGCCGTCATGTTAGCCTCTAAGTCCCGGTGGAAAAAGTTTGGAACCAAGTTTTCTAACTTTTCAGATTTTCCCAGAAATAAAATTCTCTAGTAAATGTTTACGTTATTGCGTATATAAAATTCAACTTATCAACAGTGGGAAAATAATATTTCGTCTTAACAGCAAAATTTTACACATTTTGATAAGACGCTGGATCCAGCAGGATCCAGGGAAAAATCCTCAATTGTTAATTTTAGGTCTTAATTGAGGTTCATTCAAAGCTTTCGTTCACGCTCGGCTCGGCGGAATGATTTTCTGCAGTCTCAAAGAAAAATGCGACAAAACCCTAAGTGATCAATAAAAAGATTCTAAACGATAAAATCTATACCTAACGGTTCGCTTACTCGCGGTACTAAGGGTCAGTTTGTTGTGTGGTCGTCGGATGTGTCTTAGTGGCCTGGGGTTTGTTTTTCGCTCGGTAAACCAATTTCAGGTTGCTCTCAATATTTCATTAGAAAAAGAAATAATAAAATGAACATTTTGATAACGGCGTCCGGTTATATTTGTTCCATTCCAGAGTTACCAATTGATTCCTTTTCTTACAACTACGAAAAGATTGGAGGCGTTCCCTCGTTCCTTTATGTTTTCAGTATTGACGAGGTTGCGAAAACATAACTTCGAGCAATTTGACCTATGATCATGCTCTATCGGTCATCATAAGGTTCACTTTGAATACCACGGTTCACAAATGTACTATATTTAAATTTTGATATCCGACTTTGCGAAGAAGGAATTTCGCTCTACCGCAATATTTGGCGTCATGTACGGGTCGTCGAAATAGTCTAATTCATTAATTCCTCCTCCGTGGGGTCGCTTAAATCAGTGATTAAAATAATTACCGAATCCTCACTCGAAAACGAGGGAAACTACTGTTGAACTCGCAAGTGGACCACCACCGAAGCAAGGAGCCACTCTGGGCTATCCCCAACTTTCACGGGCTCTACTGGGTTAAAACGCTTATCCTAGTTAACAGATTATTAATCGGTTGTTTGTCCGAACTCGATTGCTCGAAGTAGAAACGATTTTGCTATTGATTTGAATCGCTCATCATCGCTGTGAAGCGATGGTACAAGTGTGATGCAGGGAACACTCCTAAGCTGACGAACTATTTGTCAAGCGTCTCCCAATGCGGCACATTAAGCAGGTTCTCTCCGTTAGAACTCTATGTTAAATTGCACGGCTATACAATACGATTGCATGAATTTTGCGTCAACCTTAGGGCATGGGTTATAATTGGAATCAGCTAGTTGAAAATTAATGTAGGACTCAACCTACGGATGAAGATGCCTTATGGAGCTTCTAGACCGACCGTGAAATACCTAACTTGAACTATTCAACGTCACGTTCGACTCTTGAAAGGCTCTACTTCAATAAGATTTACCCAATGTTTTCAACAATTTCTACCAATTAAAACGCGTCCGTAAACATCGATTCCCAGCCCAACCTGTTTCAATTGTGGAGCAAACTTATATTTTGAAATTTCCAACGATTTTACCAGCCTTTCTCTGTTAAATTTTGCACAGAGACTGGATTTGACCAAAATTTTCAATTTATTAGGGCCGGGTCACCGGTCCTTTCAAAACAAAAACTGTTTCGTAGGGCCGGGATCCGACAGACCAGACATCGCGATCTGCAATTTCGCTAAAATTTGCACACAAAAATGTTGTTACTGCCATCAAATTTACCAACTCCGGCAATTTTGATATTGTAGCCATAGCGGCAGCGTATCGGAGTTTCGAGACTCCGATAACATTCGTGCTGCATTGATGACTGGTAAATATATAGAGGAGAGAGAAACAAAACTGAAATATGAAAGCAAAAACTGTGGTAAAGCCATTCCGGAAACTAAAATATCAATCTGAATATAACGGGAGAAAACACTATGAAAATTTGTCCAAGAAACCTGAGCAGCTTTTGCGCTGCTCGGGTTTAAGTTTATTAGACTTTTTAAACGAGCCACGGCTTCGACGGGCTTAATAGCACAAATGGAAGGCCTAAATGGTCTCTATTTGAAAATAAAAATCAAGATTCCTGGAAGGAATTTTGATTTATGAGCGTTTAAAGTTTCGGGTGGGGTTGGCCCCTTTTGGGTCACCGGGCGAACGTACCCGGTCGAATTCGCTCGACCTTAACGTTTCATTTGAAAGATCGTCAATGACAACCGTGAAAGAATACGACACCACGACATAGCAAAATTTAAGCGAAATTTCAAAATATATCAAATTTGAGCTCAATGTGGGGGCGTCCCACTTTCAAGTCCTCGGGTTTATGAATATGACAAGATCCTAATGAATTTTATAGTCGTATTCGACAGTACGTATTCCTACTAAAATTCCTATGAGTTTTCAACCAAATTCCTGGAGTAAATGTTAAGTTATGTTAAATTTTCACTCAGAGCGGGCTGTCCCACACTCAAGGTGACCGATTAACAAACTCGATTGAAGGTCGATTAAATTCTAGGCTCGGTTCAACAATTAAAGTCTCTACCAATATCCTAAGAAAATTTCAGCAAAAACATGGAAGTAATTTTGCGACAGATGAATTGATATGCTTCGAATCCCTACCCATAAGCTTGTAGGGAGTTACTTCACAACTGCATAAAATCGTCATAAG
>JASANE010024765.1:0-20017 GCA_030248225.1 Trileptium ribeirensis | reverse complement strand
ACTTCACAGTCTTCGCTGTCTAAAATATGCATTGCAGTGCTCTGAAGGTATTTTATTTATTTCTAAACCCTTTAGTGAATAGCGTTTGCAACGGTGCACATTGATAACTTTGTGCTGAGTGTATTTCGCGGCGTCTGTTTGGTTCTACGCTTTTATCTCCTACGTTGCGAGTTTATTAAGGATTGAGGAACAGCTCTGAAATAGCATATGGATAGTGTAGGAGGCTCGCAACCAAGCAATCCAAGCTCAACTCACTGCTTCCGCTTAAATTTGTTTAATGTCGTACGAAATAATGAGTAATTTATGCAAGAATGAGATAACATATCCTATATCATAGAAGGAAGATCTAAGATAAAATGAGTCGGTATAAATAACGTCTGCAATACGACCATCTCAAGCCAAGGTGCTACAATAGCTATTTTGGAGGTTTGTTTTCTATTTAGGATGTATTACTATAGTGACATAAAACACAAGGCATTCTATTGTTACTGTGCAAACGTAACGAGGTCTGAAAATGATATAAATTGAGTAACTCAAAGGTGATTCAATCATAATAACAACGAAAAATTTTATTAACACATTTTACACACTGGTAACCAGAGAGTCAGCGTAACGACGTTTGCGTCGCGCGTTAAGGCCATCATAGCGAGCTCGAGACTTAAGTAGTATTACCGTACGCCGACATTCCTGTCATATAAACGTACAATTTGTACATTATTAGCAAATATGCTTTACAGCAAGCTAATAAACACAAATATGACATGAAAGGGAAACTCCACTTGCATTTGGTTATTGATCTGAACGTTAAAAGTGAGACGAGGAGCGAATATCGCATTTTGTTGAAGATTTCTACTAAACAACAAAAACTGATTTGGATCAACTTTACTTAATGTCATTTCAAATTTTCTAAAGCAACAAAATCCACAAGTGGTCTGTCAAGCCAAACCGGGGAAGTTTGTTCAACACGCTAGCGATTCTCACTTAAAACCAAATATTAAGAATGAGCTTCTTTTCGAAATTTAGATATAATTAGATTCTATGCCCATATTATGAGACGTTATAAACATGTTATTGCAAGACCGGATTTCACCAGAGACATATTTGAACACTATAACGAAATTATGTTTCAGTTGACGCTATTTTGAGGGCTCAACATTGAAAAGTAATAGTCGTCTACGGTATGACACTTCATTTATACCCGTTTTGGTGGCGAGTGCACAAGTAAAAAATATAGTCGCATCTTTTCTAATTTGGCAATTTCTAATAAGTAACAACGTGATCAAACTTAAAGATAGTATTTGAATATGAGAAGAATTTATGATAAATATGAAACTCGTAATGGATCTGGGTCATTATTTACACCGCACCGGAATAACATATTAGTGACAAGATATGATGACGTTACAACGTGATTCAAATTTGAGGTTTTTACTTATGATGATGCCGAAGTTTTTACAGTTGGAGGCGGAAGGTATTTCACTGCCGTCTATGTAGGGTCTAAAATTAGGATTATTTTTGCCTGAATATAAAATATTGCATTTTGTTAGGGCGATAGAAAGTTGCCAATTTTCTGCCAAACTTTGTAAACATGCTATGGCATTCTGAAGTCTTGACGCTATGTTGTTATCCGCGTGATGCAGCGCGTTTACATACAATTGTTCTGAGTCTATTGTTTGTGTTCACAAATGAGTAGCTTGATGCAACTTGCGTGTATTCAAAAAAATTTCAATTCAAACGTTTGAAAAATTCAAAAATTTGGCGTATTACATCTGCACCATCTAAACAGCGGTGGGTACTTCCAGGTAATTAAATTAAATGTAGTGATCTAGTAGGTGGAACTACATGTTCGCAGCCCCTTGATATATTGGTTATGTGGCGTGCTCGTATATATGCTACCTCGCGAAAACTATTAAGCTAAAGAACAAGTGTTGACCAAAATATAGATCATTTTCCCCGAATCTGTCGCTTAAGAAATAACACTTATACTTTTAATATGGCCTGGGTTATTAAGTTATATATATACTAAATTTTAAATTATTTAGAAACATAGTAAAATCAGACCCATATCAATAGAGAATTCGATACATGATTAGCAAAAAGTACATTGTAAAGTATGTAATAGGTGAAAATGCTTAACATGTGATGGGATGAATTGCATACATCAGTTAGAAGTTATATATGAGGTGTATATCTGAATTTAAATATATACTTAAATCCTTCATTCAGCACACTTATCTCTTCAATATCATTTCACGTTTTCCATGAGTGTAAAATTCTTCACAAATAATTGCTTCAGACGAAGAGATTTAATCGATAACATGACGGTGCCAGGCATTTTTTTATTAATATTTGAGAATAATTTTTCTAGCCAAAACATGCTTATCTATAGCTATTCAAAGCGTTGTTTTATTTGTGACCTAACTGAAGCAGTAAACAATCTGAAACTTTATTGCGTTTTGGTAGCTGCTATATCTCGATGATGCATATAAAAAGTCTAGACTAATCTAAGAATAAAGTATATAGTCAAAATATGTGTTTCCAACATTGTGTAAGTTTTACTTTATGCCTTTACAGAGCTGGAACTAACTTTAATTCAAACACCTACAATGTCCAAGTTTGACAAAGTTTTAAAAGCTATCTCTGGTCATCAGTGTAGATTTTACGCCTATATTTCTCTGAAAAATATCAAGTGTAATCAAAGCTGATAATATCGGAATGTCTAAAATATACCTAGTACACGTTTGTAATCATTGTTCAACTACAATAACATTAACGCAAAATGACGTTAGTACCATTAGAAACGACACTGAGAACTTGCTACTAAAATGTTGCTTAATTTGGTCACAATTTGACAGTAATTTTCATTGCAAAACGTGGCAAATCACGATGAGGTAAAATTTTTTGCTGTGTTTTATTAAATTCCGGGCTCAATCACAGCTATTTAAGATTTGGGTTTTGTCTCGCTGGCTAAGGTGATAAGCTAGATAAACAGTTTGAACAATGTTCACAATTACAAATTTGCCAAAAATGCAAAAAATGTTTGGGATTTTGAGCGAAAAGTTTGAACGCATAAATAAAGTATTAGCGCCAAATATAAATAAATAGGAAACGATTACGACATAGCTTACTCAGTAACTTAGACAAATTTGACTTAAAACATGGCACCTAAAAAGACGACTCTCCAGATACAAGACATATAATTCTTGGTTTGTGTGTATATAACGCTTTTATACGGAATAATCCACGTATAGAATTACAAACTCTAACTTTAATTAGATTATGACACATGGTACAGCTGACAGCATAGGGGTGCCATGAAAGAACACCAGGAACCTGGTGTCACAAATAGTATCTTAACTTCCGTTTGTCGGCACACCGCGGAGATGTAGTTTCAAGGACTTTTGAAACCACCTCTATAGTGCGCCCTTGAGGCGCAAACATGGCACACGACTTGTACTGCAAAGTGTCGAACTTATCGTAAAATCCAAACTCCTATTGCTATAAACATATTACTATTAAACCTTGATAACATTCCCATAATAGTTCGAACGTCGTAATTTTAATTTTGACGGGATCGGTTAGTCTGAAAATCTTTATGTTTAACCTTGATTGTGGCTTGGTTGTATAATGCGAGATATTGATCCTAAACAGCTTTCAAATCGTACGCCGATACCACATTTATAAATCAGTGCATTATACCTCAGTGAAACTATGCATTCAGCTTTTCGCGTTTAAAGCGCAACCTCACAAAATTTAACATTGTCACGACGAAAACACAAACGTTGTGATTAGAGAGTCCTGTGCATGTATGAAGATTTGTATGTCTACAGATACTTATTAGATAGAAACATAAAACAGGGACAAAACATAATTTTCATATTCATCATATACATGTATTTTTGCACCGTATATCTAAGTTCACAGTGTATTTTGGAGTATTACAGTTTGTTGTTGCATCGTATTCACAGAGCCCTTGTCTCGTGATGGCACAACCCTTGATACCACGAATATACGTACCAGCAACCTTATAACACATTCATAGATTTTATAGGCACAAAGTCATTCTCATTTTTAAAGATTTATTGTTTGCTACTCTGTGTCGTCACAGCACAGTCTGGCTTGTTAATGCTATTAGTAATCGAATTGTAACTGAAAAAATCTAGTCTACCGTGCCTGAACTTTACCTTTTTGCGATCTGCAAGCATTTTTATGCAGTTATGACTACTAATTAACAAAACAGTTCCGGAAGGTCGCACCTACTCCATACATTTTTTTGCTAAAAATAATTCACATTCATCAGTTATTGCGCTATAGCTAGAATCAACAAATTTTTCGTACTATCCTAGCTCCCGCTTATATAATTGCTGCAAGACTATAACGGATATATTGTTAGCAAAAAGCGCTTCCCAGAGAACGCATGAGCTTACAGGCTATCTTTTAGAAAAATTATAATTAATTTTTATGCAGAATTTTCGGCTAGCTAGGTATGTTCGAATCCGTTCTAGTAGTTAACCACATTTAGAAAGGTTTAGCAGTGATTTTATACGAAACCGCATCGAAAGGCTTTGCAAAATCAAAGCGAACAATGTCGGTGTAGCTTCCACCAACATCAGTAGTGCACCAATCTTACATGCCCTTGAGCTGCAGAGTACAAATAAATTTGTAAAACCATGTAGATTCAGCAAGAACTACAAGCACGTTTATATCTTGTGGGCAGTCTGTGCCATTACCATACGTTTATATACGTTCAGTATCGATATGTCCATACTAAAGGTCTTCTCCCATGTATAAAGAATATCAAACCCTTACGACGCTTATACTTTATTAAGTTTAGGTAAGGAAGCATAATTCCACATAAATGAACATCAAAAGCAACACAATGTTTTGAAAATAACTAGAAGCTGGGCAAAATTTTCCTATGTTCAAGTACTGCTGCACCATTTATTCTGTGTACTGTTTATATTGTTGTATTAAGTTAAGTACTGCACTAAGTTTGACTTATGTAGCTTTAAGTTTATGAAGAAATTATCGATCAAGTCATGAGCGCGGAAGTGCATCAAAAACGACGGTGCCAATTTGAAAGGTTAGAAAGCTTACATTTTCAAATTTATCATCAAAATAATGAACCACCTCTGTTGCAAATCCTGGCGCTGCACCCCTGGACTAAGCATGACACGTTTCAAAAGACTTGATGGCCGGTAAAACAATAAATCGATTGTAAATTAGGTTCAAACTCACAGTAAGCCAAATATAAAACGTTATAAAATGTGAATTATCGAATAATAATGCTGCTGCGAAATCGAAAAGAAGTTCTAGAACAGTCCAAAATATATATCTCAATACATATGTGGAGTAAAGTAAAGTTAATATTTTAGCTCAAGTTGAACATTATGATACGGAAAACTTGCCCAGATAATGCGAAACGCTTTACATACTGCACTATAGATGTATAATTACAATAAAATTTACAAAAAATAATTCATAACGCAACGTTAACTGCAGCAATTTGAATTGCTTTTTATCGTTGTATGGTCATTAAGTCATAAGGTATTACGAGGCGTCGTCAGAAATCTCTACCATGAGCATAAAATTACAAAATACTAAACTATGTACTTTTTAACACTGCAAAAACATTCGCGGCAATATCAAGAATTAACGAACCATGTAAGTTTATTGCTTCAAATGAATTAGTTAGTGCATATTTTGATGCTTTAACATTGTTATTGCTGTCTTAAAAATTGCTTCCGATTTTTTAAAACGTATGACAAATGATGTAACAGAAGCTAATTTAGGAGCGTCAACCAAAAGCTATACTACCACCGGGATAAGTTGAGTTCAACTCGACACCATATATTTGTCAAACGTTTTAAGCTACTCAATTTTTGACAAGTTAGATCTAAGTAGAGGTATTCACATTCTTTATGTTATATTTATTGGTTTACCTTAACAGACAAAAACTTTTAATGTATAAGCTACTTAACATTGTATTTTTATACAGTAATCTATGCAAACTATGCAATATAAGTTTTGGTTACGATGTGCCTAACGGTCCTATGTTTCTGACACCCAAAAATACACCGCGACAATGAATTAATAATTTAAGACTAAACTCTTTGTTAAACAAATGATCTCAGTCAAGCGCGTTATCCAGATTTGCTCCAGTGAAACTAAATAAATGTTATATTATATTTAAAGACAAAAGGCGTTTTCCAATGACGTGTATATATATGTTTTTATATATGTAAATATATATCTATATAAATGTGCAGTGGAAACAATTCGTGTGCACTGGATAACTATTATTCACCTGTGCGTTATTCAGGAATTGGTTATTGGCTTGGGAAAACATATTTCCTGAATAGAAACCCCTTGTTTGACGTTTCCAGTTCTACAGACGGCTTAGTTGTTGACAGCCTCTAATTGTTGCAGTGAATTGTTTCACAGGCAGGCAAAACCCAACTTCAGAATTTTGAAAATCACGCCAGCTAATCACGATAAAGATATATATTGAGCCAATAACGCAGGTTGTATTTTCCTACCACTGAACTTTGAAGTATCAATTTTTGCAAATGCAAAAGCATTCAAAATATGCATTCAATGAATACGGAAAATGCAATCACTGAGCCTATTTTTCCAAATCGTAAGTTCACACAGGAATATCCAGTAAATGCCATGATATATTTTTCCAATTAGATTTTGTATTGTCGCTGTTCCAGCATTTAACACTGAATAAACACATCAAAAGTATAAATTATAATCACGGATTTGAACGATTTTCATATTTGTGCCAGTAGAAAGTACGCAGACGAGAAATTGGTACTGTTTTACATTAGAATCATGTTCCAGACAACCGGGATTGAAAGTTTTATGTGGAGAGATTTTATCAAATACGCATATTATATTACACATAGGTATTATCATGACAGTAATCAGCATTACATTACGAACACAATGAGCTGTTGCATCGCTAAAAAGACTCTGCCATAGCTCATGGCGAGAACTGCAGTAAACCCAGTGGCAGAGATGCTTAAAGCAGTAAAAGAGCGTTGAATTTTAGCCTAGAATAACAAAATTCGAGCAATTAAAAACACAAAATTTCAGACTGCTTACGCAAACATATTGCGAGCACTTAAACTAAAAAGTTCTATATTTCTGTCTAAATCTAAACATAATGTATTTCAAACATTTCAAGATGCTATTTTCCAGTCTAAACATAATTCAAAGTACTTAAATATTGCAAATTCAGAGCTGTCAAAGATTCAAAATTTCAGCCCGACTTTAAACATAGCGTGTTTTGAGCGTTTAAAGATGACAGGGGTGAGCTTAACAAGACATAACTATTTTATGCATACATATGATGCAATTTACCGCAGTTACGGTATTTTGCAATTTAGAGCAGTTACAGCATTTTGTTTTTGTTGGGTTCAGTCTCACGTAAAATCACAGCAGAAATTAATCAATTGCAATACCGATTATGGTGTTATTTATGGACAGGTCATATTGTTCAACTATTCAGACACCAATCCGGCATGCTGACCTGCAATTATCAGGCACATAATCTTATATTTTTTATGAGTCTCTTCAATAATTTCTTTATGATAGACCAATATAAATCAATATTTAAAAGTCTAAGAGTGCAAGTGTTGTCGATTATGAAGTCTGGATATATCATATCATCTTCAAAAATGCATAAAAATTGAACATTGGAAATTGAACATTTGCAACAATATATAATTTTTCATACATGCTCATTTGGGAGAGGGGATTTTCTACACTTAGGTGTCCGACCCACTCCACCAAGGACCTGGCAACCCTCTGGGACCGCGGGCCTCGTGCGCGTATGCAATTGATCTATCGATCTTTGTGCTCTGCAAGCAGTAAGAACGACTGCTACAATATTTAGTAACAACTATAACCAGTTAATGCATTTCCTACTTTCAAATGCGTTGATAGATGTCGACATCTCAAAAATTCAATTCTAGCTTCAGTACAGCTAATGCCATTTACAACGTATTGCTTGTACCAAATAACTTGCTCCAAATATGCACCAAAAGATACTATCTGCACGAAGGATTTCTTATTACATAGGACTTATAATCCCAGGAAAACTGGGCAATTTGTATCTGTATTTTTACGTCATATAAGTGTTGCGCAGCTCATAGAAACTAGACGAATATAAAGTTCACCACATAAATTACACATGTTCGTAGAAGAACTGGGGAATATTCTCCTCTGAAGCCACACAACATCTCATTTCGGCTCGTTGCCGATCCTCATGGGAGGTAACCTAATCATCCGGAGGCTTTGCGACAGCAGGCCGCCTCTTCGCTGCCGCGCCCCGCGCGGAAAATTTCGCTAGAATGGCCAAAGTTGAGAAGAATCCTCAAAGATCGGGCAAAAATTGGTAAAAGTCGGGGGAAATTGGCAAAAATTAAAAATCTTGAGCCCTAAAATATTTCGGAAACATATTCCCCCGACCAGCCGTCGCCGATCGACCGATCTCCGCCCTCCTCCCCTACCGACCGCTGATCCCCTCCACTGGGACTACGGATCCCGTGCATATATGCAAATAAATTACTTCATAATATCACAGCGTAATAAAAGTCTGTCATGGGTGGCCACAGCAATACAGGGTAACCCTCTAAGGATAGGTCTCCGCCATTACCCATATTTAATTCTAGCTAAATCCAATTAGGTGCGGCGTTTAGCATGCAGATATATTTCAACAGCTAGGCACCGTTGGGTTTACCCAGTTGTAGGTAATTACAACCGTTGATTATTTGTACGGCGTTTTTGCGTTTGAAATTTTAACCGCAATGCTATTTGAATATCTGCAAATTTTTGTATATATACTGTGCTTTAGAAGATGTATTGTAAGAGGCTAAAACCTTATTAAATAAAGTCCAAATCACGATAAAACATTGAAAACTATTTTTCATCACTAAATACAATTTATTTTCACGTGAGATGGATCATCCTGTTACTTGGGTACTGCGCTAATGCAAAGTTTTGTTTGCGACCACGGTCATATCTCAGGAACGGATGGACGAATATCCGTAATTTTTACCGTGATAGTAATTAATTATCCGCACATAGTAAAAGTTTTGAGAGCGGGAATTAAAAACTTCCCCTTCTGGGCCAAAAACAAGTCGAACTTCGCTGTATATGTCTATAGTATAGGAACCTCTAATGTGATGTAACAACACTTTTCATAGTACAGGTGATATGAAATTTCGCACTCGCAAGTATAATACTTACTCAATGATTATGAGTAATTGAGCGAAAATAACCAACAATCAATTTTGTGTCAAAATCGCGTAAGCATTGCTTATGTCGTAAAAACTTAGGATTGGCTTGCAGTGCTTAGTTTAAGTTTTGACAAGCTTTGTACCTTTAAGACTGTATACTTATTATTAATCTATTCCTAGTATTATTGAAACTTCGAAATAAATAGACTAAAAATTATTTTGGACCACAATTCTTGCAAATCTTAATGTTATCAATAATGGATTTGATAAATTCGGTTCTCTTTGGCTCAATATTTCACCGCATGCCATTCGCTTCTGCGGCAGGTTGATACTGTCGACTTTAGTCTCGATTTCAAATTTGGTTTCGAAATAAGGTGCAAAATGTTTTCCAGATAATAATTTAGACCGGACGTTGCAACATTTTTACAATGTACGGTCCGTTTTGATTTACGGTGACATTATATGTAATTATGCATTAAACGAGTTTATTAGCTACTAATTGCGACGTGTCTAAGCATTACCCTTGCTTTGTACAGGCTAGCCAATAATTAACCATAGCTGTAAACCCAACGGTCCCAGGGAAACATCTAGTATATTTTTGGGTCCATCAAAGACATAACAGTTATTGGTTATAATCCACGAACGATATAGACATTAGCAATATCTGAATTGCGTCACTTTAATGGCAGCCTATCGCTTGCACAAACAACTGCTATAGCCAAATTAATGAGAACCCGTCCGTTGAAAAACTAATTAAGTATTAACCCAAATATCGAAAAATATCTAAAAAATATATGTCATGTACGCTGTGTTAATATCATCCATTTAAGATTCACTTTCGCCAAGTCGAAGAACAATTCGATACATAGAAAATCACTTTGATAACGCTTGGTTGAGTGAATTTAAAAAGTCATACCTAGTTTCATAATGTATTCAGAAGGAGGTAACTATTAGACTTATATTCAGTCGACGGAATGCCAGGTGTTTTAAGCCTAAGAATGTGGAACTAGATTTAGCCACTTTAAATATGGACGGGTTTGACTCAATCTTTTCGGAAGAACACCATAAACTAGTTAAATTCAAATGGAGAGCCGAAAAAATTTCAGTTTGCTGCTTTAATATCTGATCACACCACTTGCCGTAGTTTTTGCAGATATATTTTGACCAGTGACCAAGATCTCATACGGAATTAATTTGCCGGATGCTTTTTTGTGCGTGATTATGTGGGTAATCATCATACTTCTATAATGTCAAATTTCTGCTGTCGTTAATAAAGCGTTTAACAAAAAATCAACTAAAACGTCACGGACCATATGTGCACTCAAGGTCTCACTTCCTAGCGGAGGGTGAAGGTAACCGGGCCCTTGAGGGTGGCCTTCAGCTTCCCAGTGGAGTCAGCCGCCCTGCATCGGAGAGAGGGGCCGACACCTAAGGTGTTGGTACCCAGCATACTCCCCTGTGAGTATATATGGCACGAGCCGTCAAAAGGTCATTCATTATATTTTATTTTCAATTACGTGAAACACGTATTTTCAACCATACACAAACCTTTGTTGACCAAGGCTTAAAATCTGTTAGCTAGAAAAGTGCGGCCTGACGTATTGCTGACATTAAACAGAAGCTGTGCTTGCATCGTATCTGTATATTAGTAACGTACTGATATATGGCTGTGCTGCTAATCCATAATTGTAAATCCTTTAATTAGAAATGAATTGTTTATAATAGGTTAAGCAAATTTTTGACATACATGTGAGGCTTGAAGTAATTTATTTGCATATATGCACGGGATCCGTAGTCCCAGTGGAGGGGATCTATGGTCGGTAGGGAGGAGGGCGGATAATCTGCCGATCGGCGACGGCTGGTCGGGGAATATGTTTCCGAAATATTTTAGGGTTCAAGATTTTTAATTTTTGCCAATTTCCCCCCGACTTTTACCAATTTTTGCCCGATCTTTGAGGATTCTTCTCAACTTTGGCCATTCTAGCGAAAATTTCCGCGCGGGCGCGGCAGCGAAGAGGCGGCCTGCTGTCGCAAAGCCTCCGGATGATTAGGTTACCTCCCATGAGGATTGGCAACGAGCCGAAATGAGATGTTGTGTGGCTTCAGAGGAGAATATTCCCCACTTCTTCTACGAACATGTATGTCAAAAATTTGCTTAACCTATTATAAACAATTCATTTCTAATTAAAGGATTTACAATTATGGATTAATAGCACAGCCATATATCAGTACGTTACTAATATAGATATACGATGCAAGCACAGCTTCAGTTTGCTGTCTTGGGGCTGGCGCTGAAATCCTACGGATCTCGAAAGTCTCAACGCCCCCTCCCACTTTTGTGGAAGGGCAAGATAAGTCTGAACAATATGTCCAAGGTTATGGCTTTAGGTTTAGGTTAAGGTTTAGCTACGTTAAACCATTTTGACACACACAGTTTTTGCTATAGCACAAAATGTGGTAGGTAAAATTCATATTGGATTTTAACTGCAACATTTAGGAAATTTTAGTAATAACTTAACCTCACACCTGATTCTATAAATGTGTTATCCGTTTATTTGAATGAATGACATGCAATTTCACATTAAAACAAAATTTTCAAAACAACGCGAATGTAAAATTCGAAGTATCTAGCCCCTGTTCTAATTTATTAAAATATTTTAGCATTATATATTTACGATTGGCCAAACAGTGAAACATACATTGTGATGTATTTTAACATACATGGTTATTTACCTGCTGTACCTGACTACACGGTTGGGGGTTCCTCTTATGTACCATCATTCTCCGACAGTTCCGGTCTGTGGCGGCTGCAGAAATAATGTTAATTGTGTTGTTTAGACATCATCGATATGCCACGTGTATAAGTGCAGCTCACATTCCATTTACAACCTGCCGTTTCCACGTTTCGACAGCTCAACCTCTTGTTCGTATCCAATCTGCTGGAAAAGTTGCTGTGATCATACGGCATGGAAGCCTGCGCTCTTCCAAACACAATGCGTGGCCGGGAAGGTGCATTCGATCTTGTTGCTGTATCCAGTGAATTTATGATGGAAAGTAGTGAATGGAGAGTGAGAAATGAGAGTGGAGGTGTGAATTTATAAATAGAATTTGTATATAATAGATATATAAAGTATGCTTGTTTTCATTTGAACTATTGGCCATTGCAACGAGACGGCAATAATTTTCAAATTAACAGGGTTTGCTCGAAGTATCATAATCACAGCGTACGTTAAATGTGCCGGAATTGGCAAACCTGGTTTCCGACGCAGCGGCGATTATGTATGTTGCGTTTCGTAGGACAATGACATAGTAGCTGATATTGTCCATCTTTTAAGATTGTTCTCACATTATATGATGCGATGTTATATTTTTATATTTTAAAACCTTTACTGTTTGAGGTCCCGTAGTTTGCAGAATTTCCAAATCGCATAAAACAGTACGGCACGCGTCGTCTACCCAGTACGCGGTAACAGAGAGTTGCATTGATTCCAAACCTCCAGCCAGCTGAAAGTAGTTTTTGCCTTTTTTCGTCGTATCACGCATTATTCCAGTTTGCGAGTTTTGAAGCCAAATTTGTCGGCCTTTGGCATTCCTGCTTTCTGCGGTCTTTTCCTGGTCTTTGTTTGTTCAGAGTGAGTGTGGAAGCACTCAAACCAGCTGGTTGTTATTATCTGAGGTAAACCCAACGGTAATTAATTTGTTGTTACTCATGCGTGTAAAAATAAAATCTTGAATTTGTCTGAGTATTCAATAGATACATTTATCGGGATTAGGATTTTTTGTTATCCGGGCCGGATACCGGATAATTCTTATATGCATCACTCACACTTTCTGGAGTTGCGGGCCGCAGGAATACATGCATCGATGACATGCATTAGCGAAGATTAGTCGACGAGATGCAAAGGTGGCCTGCTATACGGTGTTTTGTGGTACTTTGCGATGCTCGACTTGATCTATCTATATACGTAGATATCAGATACTACTTAGGGACCGACCTGCTGCCGCTGACTCCCGAAAGACTCTGGAGCATATAGAAGGTCGAATTCCATCGTGTAACAACGTAATGCACCAGCTTTTTCTGAGGGACTCCAAGTTGCTGCTGCAATTCGGTCAATTTTTCGCAGGCTTTAGGTGAATGACTGAAATGACCAACTATTTTTCGACCAACTGCTATGAGATCGATCACTGCGCGTTGCGACTTCAGAGCGTCGTTCACACAGAGCTGTAAGGTGTGCGCTGCGCACGGAATGTGACACTGCTGCAAATCATTCACGGCTTTCACGATATTCGCCGCGTTGTCTGTAACGAAACAGATCGCGTCAAGCCCTCCCTATTCTGTGATCATCGTACTAATACTGTCCGAAATTCGTTCAGCGGTATGTCCGCCTGGAAAGTATCGCGTGTGCAACACGACATTGGTACGTTCGAAGTTGTCAGAGATGGCATGTGCAGTGAGACTGATAAATTGATCATTGTTGAAGCTCGAAGTCCATGTGTCCGTTGTGAAGCTAACACCGTTTGAATCCTGTAGTCGTACTTTGATCGTCGCTACGACTTTTTCATAGATATCTGGGATGACATTTTCAGTAAAATACTTTCGGCTTGGAACATCATAGCGAGGTTCAAGGCACGTTAAAAGTCTTTTGAAACCGATATTTTCAACGACTGAAAACGGTTGACTGTCGACCGCAATCATTTCGCCAACGCGCAGATGAACACGCTTAGCTTTATCACTGTTAATATCCCAGAGCTGTCGGCGCGTTAGTGCATCGACTATTGTTTGCTGGGACCTCGGCTGTGCCGGCATGGGTCTTTTTCCCTCTTCTCGCTCTTTCGCAGCCTTCGTGCTCATAGCTTCAAACTGGTTGAAAACCTGGTGGTGCTGTTTTAGATGGTTTTTCAAACCAGAAGTCCCGAAATCTTTGGGGGTCTTTCCCCCACGGGAAATCATTTTACTGCAAGTTTTGCACTTTGCATACGTATCGGTTGAGTTATTAACTTCATAAAACTTCCATATTACAGAACTAGCCATTTTACTTTTATATTCCGCACTAAAACTAAAATAGTTTAGAGAGAATATTTTTGTCACAGTAGACCAGTCACATTTGGCTATTATCCGGCAACCGGTATCCGGCCGGATAATGAAAGCCGGATATCCGGTATCCGGCCCAATCGTGTATCCGGTGCAACCTTAATCGGGATGATTGGAAATTGCAAGTAACAAAGATATTTCACGACAATTTCGCTAGGCGACAATGATATACACTAAACTGAAAGACTCCAATGCCTTTAAGGCACATCAGTTTTGCGCAAGTAGTAGCATTGTTATTTTAGGTGGGTCACTTGTTATCTGTGGGTCATCGGTGGGTCTGTAAAATACTGCGGGTCCAGATCGCTGTGGATTCCGTGGATCGTTGGTCACTGCTATTGTGACACATGTCCATTCCTGCTACAAGGGGGTGCAGAAATAGTTGACTACCCCTACCGCCCGAGAATCTCCTGCATTTTGCTCAATTTTACCATATTTTGGAAAAGTTTTCGGCGATCGAGGAGTGGAGGGATTGGGCAATACCGTTAGGAGGTAGACCACGATCTGGGGGCAGGGGTTCGAGGCTTTACGTGGTAGCCCCCTGAACCACTACATCGGCATGTACGATATAATATTTTGCATACTGTGCATGTACATAATATATGCAAACATTTACCTTTATATTAGGTCGTGTGGGGTGTCGCTGTAACGTACCTGCACCCAAAAATGTTTGAAAATGACCAACAAAGTGCGATAATAACAGCATTAAAACACCAATTCTTGCTAGCAAACCGTTTTAACATTAATTATAAGTATTTCAACAGTAAAAGTGTCTGAACTGAAACCCCAAAACTACAAATTAATGCACTCAACGTCTGTTTATCACAAAACAACACGTTGTATGAATTATTAGAATTTGAAGCGCGTTCACGTTATGTTCCTAACGTTTAGAACCTGTGTACCCCACACAGTGTTAGGCAAACCCTGGACCACAGGGTGCCTTAGACAAACCATTGTGTTTTATAAAATTAAGGGCACCTAGTTAAGGATGTTGTCATTTTCAGCAAAAAATGTAGTAGCTAGAAATGTGTCATATACCGGCGGAACTGATATACGGTATGGACGTGACCCAGACTTTCTATACGATAGGGTCGGGTCTAAAGAGATACAAAAGCTCAAAACAGTGGATATTATAACTTGAAAGCCGCACTCCCTTTGTCTGTATCAAATTTCGCATTCGCATGAGAATTCCCATAAGGTTCACTAACGACGGAAATTCAAAGAACAAGGAGAAACTTCAAGAATAATAGTTTCAACACGATAAGCAGTGGTCCATAGAATTCCCGTAAACTTCACTGATAAGGGAAACTCATTCAAACGTGTATATATTGGTAACACTATATACAATGATACCAATTAACAAATCGGTTTTCTAAAACGGTACACATTTTTGCCGTGTAAACATTTCTAAAAACTTAAAATAACAATAATACAAGATGAATTATTGATAACTTAAAAATCTAATAACTTAAAAATAATACAAGATGAATTTTCCGCGAGTTTTTCAATTGGGAAATGGAAAGTTTCAGAACAGCAAACTGGTGCAGCCGATGGATAAAAAAGCAGCACCGACATACTGCAATATAATTCAAGCCTGTGTTTTATTGCTTTGAAAAGCAACATAGAGTGTCAAAATAATAATGGAAATTATTGCGTAAAACAAATTACGTTCGACTCCAACTCTTCGTAGTGTGTTCCAATTAACAATGCCGTCTCCTTCGTCTCGATTAATGATACGATGTATTGCCGAAGACACGACAGCTGACTAAAGAAAAAATAGAAAATAAACTCCACGTTCATGCTAAATAATAAAGCAGGTCTGGGTCATAGAAATTATATTAAAAATAAAAAAACATTATGAACGATTAATGTTTTCGATTATTCCGACTTCGCACTGCAGCATAAAAGTCTTTGCAGACATCATAAAGTTTATTTTTGGTACGATTTCAGCCTTTCGCCGGCATAGTTCCATTCTCTGAATATAGCTGACAAAAAGTTAATGACTGAATAAACGAGAAGATAAATAATTTTCAATTTTTACTTCATGCTCTAAATGACTCTTCGGTTTTCTACGGTGCCAGCAAAATTCCCCCTTAAGCTATGCATTACGTGGTTGGTTGCCGTTTGTTGTAACATAGGCCGCACAAACTGCCGACACTATGGACTTGTCGAGGTCACGCTTTGGAATAATTCTGAGTGAATCAATATTCATGCAAATTAACTTGTATGTTTCGCCTGGCAAGTTCCGCGATACACGCAATATATACAAAGCTCTTGGCTAACGAATGTTCGGAAAGAGACACGCTCTACAAACTGTTTCCAATATGACCCATAAACATAATATTTATTGGCTATGAAGATATGACAGCTTTCGTGTACATTATTTGTTTCAGTTCGAGATAGTATATTCAATTTTGAGTTTAAAAACCCACTCATCGACAAGTTTAAGCTGAAATTGTTATGTGGTTTTATATATTTTATTGATAGTAATCCGTCGGTATTTTATCGTCTGCGTAATGCTTTTCGATCGTGGCGAAGCAGCATGATGGCAGAAACTGATGACGGCATCAAACAGCAGCGACGTTAATGCAAGCAGTATCGAACAGCAACGCGGCACCAGTGACGATGATGCAAGTGATAGCGAACAGCAACATGACAGCATCGACCTTAATTCACACAGTGATATTGAACAGCAACACTGTAATTGAAGAAGTGCATGAGCGCCGCGGTGGTATCAAGCAGCAACAAAGGACAACAGTCAATCAGTAGCATAATTTCAGCGTGTGCGAATGACCAGCAACAAACCAGCAGCGGCAATATTATTGGACGTTTGTATGAACAGGTGTACTGTACAACTGCAGACTACCAACAGCAGCGATATCGTTATTAGATCACGGCAGGGACCATTAACCCGCAGTGTCAGAAAGCGTTGCATTAGTTTGTAACTTCGTTTCCTATACGAATTTATTTTTCACATATTTGGTATACCAAATTTTGATATCTTCAATAATTAGAAGCCTGTAGCTTTATTTTTAGCTTTTTAACTTCAGAATGAAAAACCTTGATATCTGAGTATATGGATATGCAAAATTCTGCAAAACCAGCAAAAATCATAGCTATAGGCGGGAAAGGGTAGGGCTTAGAGTTGTAGAGTTGCACCAATCTCTAAAATGTTAAAACCAAAAATTTAAGAATGATGCCAAAATATTCAATTTGGAAGTCAAAACACTTGGAAATTTTTCAGGTTTACCGCTATAAAATTGGTACAACTCAACAACCCTTTAACTAACTACGTTGTGTTCACGACCTTGTGCCTTAACTTGCTTATTACCGAGCTTACATTTTATATAGTTTTTGTATTGTTGTAATTAAGAAAATTATAATAAGTATTGCAATTTACCTAAGTGTATTCTCATTAGTGGCCAAGCTTCAACTTCTTCGTTGCGCTGAACTGCGATTTTTAGCTTTGCTCCTAACCTTTTACACCCGATTCTTATTGACTTTTCAGATATTTTAACCAAAAATAAACAAAAACTTGCGACATATTTGATGAAAATATTTACTTAACATGATGAAATTTTTTTAAAATATTTTTAAGTGCGTGGCATTTTTGACGAAAATATTAACCTTTGTCAAATATACTTAAAAATAGCATACGATTTTTTAAGTATTTACTTAAAGCGTCGCTTTCATAAAAAAATTATTCTCCTATATAACGCAAATAAATTTTTACAAAATATTTGCGATTTGCATTTAGCTAAAACTGTGAAATAAAAAGTATCAGTTGGTACCTTGCGAATTTTACAGAAAATGTTTATTTTTGACTTTAGAGATTAAAATAATTTTGGTTGAATCTATAACATTTTAGACTAAAGCATTACGATTATATTTCTGCACCTAACACGCTCCTTTAGTTATATGCCTTCAATTAGAGGATGTATTTTTTGTCCAAAGCTACAGTCACGGACAAAAATAAGTTCTCAAAATACGAACGCGAACGAACGTAAACAACATTTTGTCCTATTTTAGATTTTTTTCGCTCGTTTATGAACGAATCTAAACGCAAACAAATGTTGTAACGTTCGTTTATAAACGAACATTGCGTTCGTTTTTATGCACTCATTTTTGTCCACGACTAAACGCTGGTAAATCATTATAAGATGAATAATTGTTGTATAATTTTTTTTTACAAAACTATCAGGAACGTTGTGTTATTTATTTGGCAAATCTGAAAGCTGTGTTAATTAGTTGCGCTCTGTTCGGTTAAACTATTAAAAACTCGTAAGCTTAACATGATGACAGATTATTAACAGAGGCTATTGTTTCGAAAATAAATCATTGCTTAAGCTTTTAAGCTGGTAAGTTGTGATTATTTTACCAAAAAGTTGTGCTAACTAGTGTCACCCAATGTGTTTTGATAGCCTTTTTATGTGTTTATGTTATTGTATACGGCTTTCCAGCTCTACTGGCATCGATTTATTGCTTCTTCTATAGAATGAATAGTTAACGAATGTTACATTTCGGTTTATGAAACGATTTGTGTTTGGTGTCACAGCAAATATTTTCAAAATTTTATTCCTGAAAATAGATTTATAATCTCGCTACATAAAGGATTACCAGTTTGTCAAAACTATGGTTTACTGTATTCTGTGTTATACTTATTTACCATAAGGTTATCTACAACTTTTACTGTTCCCGCAAATATCACAAACTATCGCGCAACGAAAGACAATATCACGCTTTCACCTATCTTCTAATCGTTATTTTTACAACTTATTTGACCAATTTCGGTGGTCAGCTGGTAGTCACAACTGAACGTACGCCTTTTATAACAATTCCAGCCGAATTGAGCACTTCAACCTTCAAAATGTAAATTCAAAATCAATCCGTCTAAAAACTGTTAAGTCATGTTTCTAAGATAAGTAAGAGTATGCTTAGAAACTAGTCTGAAACATATGTAACGATGTATCGCCTTGGAAAACAAATGCCACCATGTGAAGCGGGGAGACGTTAAGTCGTGAACCCCAAACACTTAAACCTTAACTTCAATTCACATGAGTTAATTTATTTCCCTTATTTATTGTTTGTTGTTTACCATTTGTGCCAAACAGTTACTGTTTACTATGTGCTATTGTTGTTCATTGTCAATGTGCTGCAAAAGTATATGTATTGTATATGTATATATCCATACGAAATGTATAATCACATATGAATATGTTTAAGGAATTGTATATCGGAGGCTAGTGTATGTATGCAGTTAGTACCTTCTGTCATGTGTTTACGTTTCTATATGATGCGCAATTAATGTATTTCAAATGTGTGTTGGAACTTTTGTACAGGGTGCAATAGACAGTAAACATTTAGCTAATTTTGAGGG
The DNA here is from genome assembly GCA_030248225.1 of Trileptium ribeirensis. Lineage (NCBI taxonomy): Eukaryota > Metazoa > Nematoda > Enoplea > Enoplida > Thoracostomopsidae > Trileptium > Trileptium ribeirensis. The sequence continues at coordinate 303 of JASANE010024765.1, read as the reverse complement.
AGTTTTCAGGGGAGTAACAGAGTCACGAGAGTTTTATGTGAGTCTAGGCTATAAGTTGGAAATATATCGAATTTGAGTGTCTTAAGCATTAGGCCTACATTAGCGGGTATGTGTATGTATATCAGTCGGATTTTAGAATAGAATCTTAAATTTTGTTTATACTTAGGAATTCGGGGAAATTATAAAAGTTTATTCTCGAATGGCTAAAATTCACTTAGGTGAAAGAGGAAATTTTACTGGGGTGGAACCAGAGTAAAATTTGGAAAACTTACAGAAGTCAATAGGGAGAAAATTGAGAGTAAG
>JASANE010024764.1:0-21251 GCA_030248225.1 Trileptium ribeirensis | reverse complement strand
TATGGTGTCAACTTCTCAGAAATTTTATAAATTAATTAGGATAAATTAATGCAGCGTTCACGTTATAATGTCCCCGCTGTTTGGAACTTTTGACCCCCTGTAGTCGCGACCCTACCGTATAGACAGTCAGGGTGACACCCATACTGTAAATCAAATGCCGCTACTAAATTTTTTCTAGACAGTGTCGTACACACCCTTAGCTACCAATTTGGCGCGAATTAACTATAACGGACACCGTGTGTAGCGAAGGCGGTTTATTAGTCAACTGTCCTGTGGAGTTTTTCCTAAATTCTCGATATTTGTATCTAGCCCATATGAACATTGCTCAAATAATTCCGAACAGTGTCAATAAAACTGCCAGAAGACACGGTGTGCCTGACACTGTCGGCAATTGGTAATACGCGTAGCTAGCTACCGTTGAAAAAATTTATTAAAAACATGGGGCTGTCTAAGACACCCTGTTGTCAACAGTGTGTCTGACACTGTGTGGGGTACATAGGTTCCAAACGTTGGGGACATTATAACGTGAACGCCGCATAATAAAGACTTGTACGACTGCAGTTGAAGAATTTAACGGGTTTCTCTTATTTATGGAACGTCACAAAATAATAGCTGCTGCGACAAACATCTAATAGATGTTCGCTTGTTGTTTTGTAAGACAATTGGGAAACGATGATGCGCTGTCATACTCCCTCTCATACAGCCATATTTACAGGAAGGTTGATGAATTACGATAATCTGTATCAAAATAATGGCTGCTGCGACAAACATAATAATAGCTGCTGCGACATACAAAATAATCGCTGCTGCGACAAACATCTAACAGATGTTCGCTTGTTGTTTTGTAAGACAGCTGTATTTGGAAACGATGAAGCGCTGTCATACTCTCTCTCATACAGCCATATGTACAGGAAGGTTGATGAATTACGATAATCTGTATGAGTACTATTTTTTGTCACGTTTAATTGCAGTATATAACTGCAAACTCTGCAATGTTCAAACTTCATCTTGACTATCGCTACTTAACATACTGATTTTAATTTTTCAATTGGGTTTACACCAGGTAATGTCAAATGTTAAGTCCTTAACAGTAGGTGCTATCATTGCAGATCCTGTAGTCAAAACAAGACATCTCCAATAGTGTCCTAAGTTACAAGAAAGGTCGGTCACATGCCACCTAAGAATCATATTGCTTACTGAATTATCAACGAATTTAGATAAATATAAAATAAAAGATTGGAAAATTAGCACAATGTATTTATGTTTCCAGGAATTTCATAAATGTAAAACATGGAATTTGTGAAAGGATCGTATAATCCTGGAGCAAATTGAAGGAAGCGGCTAAGTTTTTTCCGAACAGACCGTAGAAAATGAAGGTTGCTCGAATTGTTCAAATACACGGTTTAAGCACACGGAACTTTCATACTAAAATCAGCTGGAATTTCACGTTATAACGCCTGTAACTGAACTCGATGACGGATTTGGATCAAAGCTCTAAAGCTAGTGTACCCTTTAAGTGGATGGATCGCACAATAAGGAAATGAATATGTACTCTCTTTATGTTTTATTGTTAATTAGAATTAATTTATATATGATGTTAATGGCTGGGTTTGTCTCTTTGTAGTGCCAAAAAATGCAGTTCAATATTGCGATTAAAAGCGAGAACATACCTAAATGTCCAGGGAGGAGATCCTACCGCCCTTTAGAGTAATAAAAAGAAAATGTAGTTAACCTCGGTCTTTTTTAAATGTTAGAAATTTTCTCAATAATTTTCACACCTGAAAACCCTTAAAACTTAATATCTTTTAGCCTTGCTGCTCCTAAATCAATCGTTTGAGCATACGATTAATGAAGACCTTAACACAACTGCAGAAAAATATACTATGTTTCCCATGTTCATACTATACCCCGGTTGGACGCCCTTTGAAAAGTTACGTTTCGAAATACAACTCTGAACAATTATTTCCGAAATGCAGCGTCACTGATGCATTATGTACCTGGTCGCATGTCACCAAGTCGATTCAATCAATCAGTACGAACAACGAATTAAGGTAATTTTCAAATTGGTGTTTACCATTATATTTCGGTTTTTCAAGAACGGTAAACGCACACGCTTGAATTTGGTTTTGCTAAAGAAGAAAATTGACAAAATGATTAGTGGCGAAACGAGTTTCATTTGTTCGATAGCGATTGGTTTGTCATTATTATTTCTCAACTAGCTTAATCGATTCATTTAGTTTATCTTTGCTAAAAATTTCCGCGAGACCACGGCGAGGGTCGGCATTAGGCTACATCTCCAGGGTGACCGGGGAAGCCTCAAGGATGGCCGAGCCTCAGGGAGATAATCTCCTCTTTCCTCCCTTATGAAAATGTATGGCTGTTATTTGTAAAACCTTCCATTGCATTTTGGTGCACTGAACATATTTAGAATTATTTGATATGAATTTTCAATTAATAAAATTTCCCGCAGCTCGTGTCTGTTAGTATCACAACACAAACTGCTTGTTGGCAACTTACAAATTACTGGCGTGTATAGAGAGATAACCGAAAATATTTCTAAGCTAAATTTTTCATAACTAATTTAGAATATATAATTATTTTGTTTTCTATGAATGATGTGAAATTTCTAACGCCATAATATGCAAACTTTAATTCAATTCGCAAATACGTGAACCAGTGTGCATGCCATAAAGCACAATTATGGTTCTTATTGAGCTTATTATAAATAAAATCTTGTGTCAATAATAATATTTGCTCTGTGATACCATTGCGTAATCTGTAGTACCTAAGCTTGGGTTATAAGAAACGAAATATATCTATGTTGCTATGAGGGAACTAAAAATTATATATAGCATTAATGCCATAAGAAACAATACAACCATTTACTTAATTATTAATGACCCATGTCTAACGACGTTGCATTATTATTATTATGAGTCTTAGTTGTGAAGATAGATATTCATACTATGTCGATAATGCAAAAAAATTAATACCTGCATTGATACAAGATTTTATTAGCAAGGTTTCTAAATGTAGGGAATGTTAATCGGTTAATGCGTCTGGTTGTTCCGCGCAGGGGCATATCACGCTATTCATAAGTGAGGGCAGCCGCTCAAAAGTGCGGGGATGGTGGAATGGGAGGCGCCTTACAGCGGCCTTGTTTTTTGACAAAAAGTGGAGGGCCGCCCGACACCTCCCCCATCCTACTCCGCTCCTGGTACTACAGATATTAACATATACAAAGACAAATAGTTAATATCAGTTTTGCTATATACGTATTTGGGGAATGGGATGGGAAGAAACATTGACGGAGCCGCCTTACAGCGGCCTTGTTTTTTGACAATAAGTGGAGGGCCGCCCGACACCTCCCCATCCTACTCCGCTCCTGGTACTACAGATGTTAACATATACAAAGGCAAATAGTTAATATCAGTTTTGCTATATACATATTTGGGAAATGGGATGGGAAGAAACGTTGACGGAGCCGCCTTACAGCGGCCTTGTTTTTTGACGAAAAGTGGAGGGCCGCCCGACCCCTCCCCCATCCTACTGCGCTCCTGGTACTACAGATGTAAACATATACAAAGACAAATAGTTAATATCAGTTTTGCTATATACATATTTGATGCAAATATAAAAGCAATTGTTTCAGAGCTGTGAACAGTAATATTAAGCGTTGAACTACATCAGTTACCGATTGAAGCATCACAAAACTAGAATTATGATTCTGTACATGGAAATCAAATGATATAATCCATAAATTAAGTACAACAATCCATTTGTGTTGTAAACATGCCATTGATTATGCTGCTTTCATGAGAACTAAAACGTTCCGTTAACACATCACGATTGAAGTATTAAGTCAGGTAATGATTATTTTGTAAAACTACGGAGTGCGAAGCAATTTGTCTTCTAGTCACGACACAATTAACATCAACTTTCATTGCGTACAGTGAGAATTTCACTGACATCAGTAGCTCTTTTCTTGTGTTAAACATACTTAAATTTGCATCATTTTTGACAAAGATAAGACTAAGATAGATGTTTGTTTTGTCTCTGGCGTTTAGCGGTACGGTCACTAGTATACTTGCTGCTAGATGCGTGAACCTTTCACGTACACTGAAGGAAGCTAATTATCTAGTCAGTGTGTTCAGATTGCAGGAGTTACATTCTGTTCAGCTACTGTGGCGTTCATGATATATAATTTTCGCAAAATCTGAATCTCTCTGTCTCGATGTCCCCACAGAACAAATTAGGTAATTCACACTTGCACTATATTGCGGAAACTGATAGAGTTGTCGGCACCCGTCTAGCAAACTAAGTTTATATTAGCGTTAAGGTATTCCAATTGACGGTTTTGTGGACACTGATAACCTATAGTCTACATAGCATAGCTGATACCGCTAATACAATCCTGGTTTTAAGATAGACGCTCGTTGAACGAACAACCCGTAATTGAAGCACAAAGTAGTCATTTTCATGCCTATCTGTGTACTTTGTTCTTATCGCAATATAATTATACTATACATAGAGGATGTCAGCCACACCCTGATCCCGCGATCAAGTTTTAAATGATGTCCATCGTACTATCTCTTTTCCGTCTACATCGGTAGCTAGCAATTTCGAAATTTGCAAAACCTTTGTAAAGCACACTCGCCACTGTAAGGGGTTCTTAAGTATAAAATTGCGGAACGATTATAATGGGAATTCCACATAATTTATGCTATAAAAGAAATAGTACAAAAACTTATGTAACCAATTAAAGTTATGCTATGAACATGCATTTAGAAAGGATATCTTACTACTATGATATTTGTACGAAACCATGAAAGGAAATATGCAAATAAACTAAAACATGGAATGAAATTTTAGCCGTAAAATTAAGCCTCGTGCTACACCTTGCTCTGTGTAATATAGACAAGCTATGTGCTCAGATAGCTCAATAGCTATTATTGCGGTTAATTCATTTATAGTACCTCGCAACTCGGAGAACACAGTCAGGGGCGTGCCATCCTAGCTGATAATGGGGGTCCAGCTGTACAACATATATGCGCATTATGGGTTACCCTCCTGATATTTCGATCTCCCATTCCGAAGACTCGGCTGCCCCTGATGGTGGTTCAAGTCCCTCTGACGGTGCCTCGTCCCCCCGCCCCCGCTCGTCCCTTGGTTGACCTCCCCTGCGAAATCGCGGTCTACTCCCTTTGTCCTCTCTTGCTGGTCCTCGGGCTTCAAGCATGTACGCTGCAGCCATACAAATTTAGGTAAACAAAATATTCCAGTCGGCACAAATGACTAGCATGTTATATAGGACATAAGTGTCCACACGGGGTAAGGGTTAACTCCTGCCGATCGAACCTCCAAGCAACATTTACACTCCTCTGAAATAATATTTATACCTCCCTGTACTACTAAGGCAGCCGAAGGTGCGTAGACGAGTTTGTCAAAATTTAGGAATAGTTAGGTAAAATTAGAACAAATTGACGAAAATTGAAGAAACTTTTGGCAAATATAAATGAAAATTGGGCAAAATTTTATGAATATGGAAGTCCAACCGTTTCGAAAACTGGTAGCTGTTTGGGTCCATACCAGTGTAGAACCATCCTGTGTGAAATCAAAGGGACGGGAGATCCGGGCTCCCAAACTACCCCCGTGTAGTGTGCCACTAGACAGAACGACTGCGGCGAAACAAAATTTTTTAGGGAATATTTCCTATTACTGAGTTTCTCAATGGACCAAATGTTATAAAGTAAAAATAATAAAAATAGTCAACTTAAATCTACTTTCGATAAAACTAAGCTGTTCCATTCACAATCTAATTTTTCTGTTACGGCATATAATTAAGTAATTAACTCGAAACACAATATCTATATAAAGAAAATGAGACTTGCCTAGGTTATAAGCTATTAAAGGTAAACTGCGCTGCCAAACAGACGGAACAGTCAAAAGACATACGTTTCAGTGAATATAGTTAATAATTAATGGGTTTGCCGAATGCAACTGAACTCAAGTAAATATGTCACAAAACATTGTTCTGGATCACTGTACTGCATTCTGTATTCGTTATGACGCAAGTACAGCTGCTATGCTGAAGACTTTGGTTGGTGAAACTACCGAAATGGTTCTATATATTTATTTTTGTCTCACTCTTTTAAAACGCTAAGTAATTAATATTAATAACCTGAAAAGTTGTACATTTAAAACGGTCAACGTAAGCTTTAGGGGCGGAACTAAAATAGATGCCATGCTGTTCTCGATATGCAAAGCCTAAGCCACAACCTAAGCATCAGGTAAGGTCCCTATGTTCCTATATTAGCGTTATACTACCACATTACGGTGAAACGGGTCGACAATTGTAATGCATTGTATTCCACCTTTTATTCCGCTTCGAACTTCACTTCATAATGTTACTCTAATTGCAAAATGCACGCAACGTCGCTAACACATCTCGCCTATAATGCATCAGCTACATTGGCTACCAATCGAGCGAGGCACTCAATATAATCTGCAGGTACTGGTACATCAGTCACTGTCAGGTTTCATTTTCTGCTATCTAACCGAAATTTTGACGGTTTAGACTATCGATAGTCCTGCTAAATCGCAAAGACTCCACGTTTAACGCTGCATCAAATACCTGACTTTACATTCATTGGCTCTACAGTAAGGAACTCATTTACATTCGGCGTTACGGTTTCATGGGTTATCTGCAGAATGCTTCAAGGAAAAAACAGAAAACAAATGTGTTTTCTTGCCACTAAAATATGGTCAAGATCGGTTTCACAACGTCTTCGGATGAAGAAGACTTTATAAATTCTGATATTCATAATAATAATAATCTGAACAACAGTATGCCTTTTTGGTTATATAGTTATTAATGCTTAAAGCAAATACACGTTACTAGAAAAAATCTACAGCCCTTAATTTTCGGTCAGCTGTCTTGTTTGTAAATTTATGATCATAAACAGTCATTTAATCTTGGGCGTATAAACTGCTTTTCTACGCAGTAATTAGAAAAATACACAATGTCTAACATTTTTATGAAGATTTTGATGAGTACAGTCAGATAGTCTTTACATTTGGGTTTGCATTAGCATAGCAACCATTAACTGCTCCTCTGCTGTTGCGCAATATTTGAGTAAACTAAACAACTGCTGCAGCTATCTTTACTATTTTTTTCAGTTGGTAAACAAAGTAGAAAGACTAGCCAAGATATGAAAGGTGATTCAAGTCGTCCTTCCAAAAGTGTAGTATATTTGTAACTACTTTACTGGCTCTAATCGTGAAATTATAGGGTATCTAGTTTTCCAAGTTATGTTTCTGCAACGTTGGTCCGGTTTATGGCTATTAATTACTTTCTGCCCGATCTAATAATGTTAAAACTAGAATATCGAGACCGTTACAAATCCGTTTGGGAAACCCGCACCACAGTTCAAATGACCTGCAATGAAATGCGGGACAGGTTTGTTAAGACGTGGCCCAGTGATCTAGTAATAAACGACGAATCTATATGGCAAAGTCAATACAATACTATGCTGGTTCACAAAGATTGAGTAAAACTATAGAAGCGAAGATCACAATGCAACAATCTTCAGGTTCTACATTTGACCCCAAAATTATAAAAAATCCAGCGATCCGTGTTAAACATCTATTTAGTTTTTGAGGCTAAAATGTATTTCAGCCAATATCTGTCGCTAGGCGTATTCAATCCAAACCTAGATCAATTCGCATAATTTACATGTAAAAGTTTTATGTATTCCAGTCCTGTCAGGCAGTTGATTTTAACGAATTTTTAAACTTCCGATATTTGGCGAATCCAGACAATTATCGTTTTTAATAGATACGTCGTTGTCGATGAAAACGTAGTTATGTTGTTTCAACGTTGTTAGGATTAGCCGAAGATGCTGTAAAGTTTTCTGAGCGTTAACACAGTCAAATTGAGCAGTAATATATATCCATAACTGAATTTTTCATATATCAGCGGTCGAACCTGCTGCAGCCCTAAAGCAAATGAACGCTGGCAAAGCGACTGGGCACGACGATATTGCAGCTGAAGTCTGGAAAGCAAAAAGCTGGAACCCCACGGTATGGCTGGCTAACTTCTTCAACTGCGTTGCCAATGAACGAGTGATTCCGTCCGATTTGCAGCAATCTAAACGGTGCTCATTTGGAAACAGAAAGGTAGCCCGGCTGACTGTTCAAACTACAGACCAATCCGTCTACTTTCTCACACCATGAAGCTATTCGAACTCATCATCGATGAACGGATTCGCAACATCGTTAAATTGACAGTCAATCAAGCTGCTTTCATCAAGGGATGCGGCACCACTGACGCCATCCACGCTGTTAGACTGCTCATAGAAAACATCGGCGGCAAGCAGCAGCTCCTCCACATTAACTTTGTAGACCTTGAAAAATCTTCGATAGAGTTTTACACGACCTAATTTGGTTCTCGCTTCGACTTCACAAAGCACCCGAAGAGCTTGTATCTTGGGTCCAACTTCTGTATCAAAATTCACAAAACAAAGTTAAGACCGCGGCAGAAACATCGGAACCACTGACTGTCTCTGTCGGTGTTCACCAAGAATCTGCCTCATCATCACTGCTTTTCGTGCTCATCATTTGACACGATAACAAGTGATTTGCTACTGCCAGCGCCCTACACACTGCTTTATGCAGACGACGTGATGCTGCGCGCCGAGAACAAGAATGAGCTACAAAGGCTTGTCCAGTCTTGGCATGATCGCCTTGAATAAATGGTCTGCGACTGAACCTGTCAAAGACCGAGTATATGACAACCGACATGGCAGGAAATGGAACCATTCACGTCAACGACACTGCGCTCACCCGTGTTGGCGATTTCAAATATCTCGGTACAACCATGTCTACAGACGGTTGTCTAGATCATGGAACGAACAAGCGAATGAACGCCGCATGGCTTGAGTGGCGGTATGCAACCGACGTGCTCTGTAATCGTCACACAAAGGATCGGCTGAAGTCGAAGGTTTACCGAGGTGTAGTACGACCAGCCGCAATGTATGGCTCGGAGTGCTGGCTCTTTACTAAGGACATCGAGGTCAATTCTGCGTTAAGGAAACTAAAATGCTACGCTGGATTAGTGGAATAACGCTCTTTGACCACACAAGAAACGATGACATCCGCTCTCGCTACGGTATTGCCCCTATCGAGGAAAAGATGCGCGAAGCGCACGTTCGATGGTATGGACATGTGCTCAGGTCTGATGTCATCGCGCTGGCTCACATTCGCCAGAACTTAGAAGTAACCGGAAACTGTCCAAAAGATCGCCCGAAGCAACGTTGGACAGACACGTTACACACAGATCTGATTGCAGCGCGTCTCCATCCACATCAAGCGTACAACCGGGAAAAATGGAGACAACGATCCAAACGAGTCGACCCCGCAACCGAACAGGACTAAGGCCAAAGAAGAAGATATATCCATAACTGAATATTATGTAGTTGATAGGCGTATTTGTGTAGTCATGCTATCGGTTGTAGGTTGGTATTTTTATGTAACTAGTAGATTTGTAAATCGTCAAACACGAGCTATGTAGCCTTTTTGATGATTTTAATTAAAACTCAATTTTCATTTTTGATTTTTAAGATTATATGGTGTTACCTTTTTAACATAGTACCTATCGCAGTCTATGTATGAAACGCAGATGACACCTGCCCTTGCCTCCAACATAACGTGGTATGCGGGCATATTTATTTTTTAGTTCAAGAATTACACCGTTGAAATCGCCTTTTTGCCGAATTAATATCTGGTATTACCAGCGGTAAAACCAAAGGTGAGAATAAAGCTAAATTTAAGGTCAACTAAATGCTCTTTATTGTTGGAACAAGCTCCAGATGCTTAATCAAAATTTTACCTTGTTGTAAAGTGTAGAGCCGCTTCAAGACTCGAATAATGCTCCTTAGAGAACACTAAACATAGGCGAATGAATATTTTTGTAAGCGTCTATTACAACAACTGAGATAGTATCAGGTTCAACAGGGCTCCATAATTGGTTTATTATGATTATTCGTCTTTGTAGTATAACTCTTTATATATTAGAGCGCGATATTAGATAATTCCAAACGATATCGACGCAGAGAAAATAATACGCAGCCACTAATGCAACAATAATGCTTTTTCAGGAAAAACTGTGGAATGCCATAGGGATCCGAACTGCGGTTTGCTTCTAGATCTAGTCAAACAAAAATACACAATAGAAACATTAAACAATTGAAAATCAAGACAAGTATTAGAAAGATCATTATCTGTACTGAAAAATAAGCAGAAATTAAAAAAAATTTTCACGTGCAGTTACATTTTCTATTATTAAGACAAACAATTTCAGTTTTATAATGGAAATTGTATTAAAATGCCAGCGAAAAACGGTTGCAATTGTCTCAGTGTATGACGGCATGTCCACGTGGAAAAAATCATTTGGCTTCTTCGACTTTCGCACAAACTTGAGATGTGGTTGAATTTACACCTATAAATGAGATGTGGCATTTGTTTCTTTTGTAAGCGTCAGGCGTCAACAATGTCAAGCAAATTACGACGCGGATATATGTGAGAGTTTAGTAAATTAAGAAGAAAATGCTTCAGCACAATAGTTAATAACGTTAACAAAGTATATGTAAAATGATCAATGTTCAAACAACGGTAAAACAGTTTATACCCGTCGAATATTGATAAATAGGTATACAGAACTCCAAAATCGAGATTATCAAAGCCATAAAATTCCTAGAAATCATTAATAATATATGTTTTGTATGTATACACAAACTGACCACAAATTGAACAAGCTATCCTGCCGGAAACACATACTATGTGTCAAGAACTTTCGTTTGAAAACGAAAAAGTTTTCTTCTTGAAAGAAGAATGTCACAGCAGTCATATTGCTATTAAGAATAGAATTTATGCGCCTGGGCTACATATAATTATTTAAATATAAACTTTACGACGGTTCAGCATAAAATATGGTTTTTGAAACATTGTTTGATTTCAGCGTTTGCGAATATGCTGTCTATAAAATAGCAAGAATGAATTCAGACCTGGTAAAGTTGATAATATAATTTTCGATGTCATCAATTCTCGGAATTCCTAAATGATTTCATCTCAGTTGTAGTCAACAAATCCGAGACGTTTGCTGCATGCCTTTTTTCCTGGCATGCAGACTCCAGCGGTCGGATCTGAAAAGGCTTTTATGACTATAACAGATACGTGCAGTGCAATTAAAGCTTTAATGCACAGTCTGACAGAAGGTGAAATCAATGTCACAGCCTGACGGCTGTGACAAAAATGAAGAGATCTCGAAAAGGGATAATCAACAAAAACTGAACCAATATTATTGAGTTAAGAAGATACATCAAAAAAACTATTTGTAGAATGTAGAATGTTTTGCTTGATACCAAATTTAAAAATTGGTTGCAAAATTATAATTCATATAGCACTACCACCCTATTTAGATATTCCAATTGTTTGAAAACCATCGTGTGCGTTGTGATGAGTTGTCCTAACTATATTCAACTTGCGCAATAGTGTATGTTGTCAGTTGTGGTATTGTTCCCTTGTTTTAGGAACCTTAAGAGTCAGAGCAGTAGCTCCGACATAGCTCAAGAACTGCAATTTAAATTTCAGGGCTTCACTTGCTCGCGGATACGGTTGCTCAGAACCCAAATGCTTAAAGTAAAACGTAGAAAGGTTTTACAGATCCGCTTGTGTATCAAAGCACTAATTAGTCAGACTCATTAACAATACCTGTGTCTGTGCATTATAGTATAACATATTCTAAGTTGCTTCAAGTTTTATATCATTAACACACCACCCCAATGTTAAGGAAGAATTTGCGGCGACGTTATAGAAATAAAATATCCATCTTTGCTAAATTGTAACAGGACCGTTCCGGCTCGTCACGTGCTTTCGCAGGATTTTAGGGCGGAAATCACCTATTTATGTCCCTGACTGAACAAATTTATGATACATCGGTTTTATAACGGTACCTCAGAGTACCCACATAAGGTTGAGTGATGTGTTGCATGGTGCCATGGTCCTGTTTGTAATCTTGCTATGCTGCTTATTAGAATTTTGTGCGCGTGTTTGTATTAATATTATTACTTACCATTGCATGTTTGCTTTGGCTTTATGTTATGCTGATGTTTTTACACGGACTCCTACGGGAGCATTTTTGGGTAAATTTAGGTAGGACGACCGATAGTATGACCAAAATCCATCATTAGTTGGGCAACCTATCAGATCGAAGGGATGTTGCGTATATGGAAAGTTTTCAGAACTCGACCAGCCGCCTCGCACCACTTCCAAAATACCGACTGTCCGCGAATGGGAGACCACCGATTGTTTAAGGCTGGACCATTGGCTCAGTAGTAATTGTGAACAAAAGTATCAATTTTACTTAGGTTAAATAATATATTGGGCTATGGTAGCGAGCAACACGTATTGCCATGGTCATGAAAATCGGGGGTACGGTAGTTTCCGATTATTCGGAGATGACGGCTGCCGGGCCTGTTTGTCGGTTCGTAGCCGCTTACCGGTTCGGATATCGGGCAATCGCCCAGGGTACTTTTCGGTAGAGAATTTCACGGGCTTTCGGGCAAGGCCAAAATGTCTCGAATCACAAGAGACCTTCGCTAGAAGTTAAAGAAACAATTACCGAAAGGTCGGGTCGACAGCCGGTACTTACGCTAAGTTATGCTGTTGATAGTGGTCCGGAATAGATATAAATTACGTACGTATATATATCTCTAAACATATGTATCTACCTACCTGATTTTCACGCCCCTATGTTTCTTTTTGCCCCCACTGAACAAATTCTCTCGTTTCGTCCACGGGTCGGCCTGAGATTCGCGATCCCCATGCCACCTCGATAATCTCAGCAGATTTCGCTAAATCATCGCTTTAGTGGTCTCTTACTAAAGCGAACCAGGCCGCCCTCAATGAAAGTAATAACCTCGCCAAACCGAGCTGGGCCCTGGACAACCGAAGAGCGTCGTCGGACTTAATTGTGCTTCTTGCTTCGCCCGAGGACGGCCGCTGCGACTTCTGCTTTCACGTCGTCAGCATCCAAAATCGCTTGATCAGCACCATTATAACAGGTCTTTCTTTTTATTGCCGGGCTGCCGACCGGAATCTTGCACGTCCTTGAGTAGACTACCCATCGGGACATCTAACGAGCCCAAGTGGGTCTCGATCTGACGAGTCACCACGCTGTACTATGAGTTATCTCTCTGATTTGCGATTAGTTCATAACACCCCACGAAAATTTGACATAAAATCCTGTCTGTTAGCACCATCTCCGTACTCGATCCTTGACTCTAAATGTATACATGCGGCCCCTCATTCCACTCGCCTCTTTCTGGCGAGCGCAACGATATACGGCGAACCTCCGCCCGACTTCCTGCTAAGCTGCCACAACTTGCTAAAGTCCTGCTACTTTGGAATGACAATAAACGGTGGGTACGAAATATCCGAAATTTTATTCTCGACTCAATGGTGGGCAAATCGCCCCTCATTGCGTTCACCGCGTCAAGACATCGCGAAATATAACAGGTGGGTCTCGGTCCTCCCACCCTTTAACTCGGGGAAGCCTGTAACAGCACCCCACCGCCGTCGACACTCTCTCTAAGTCCGCTGTTTTTATCAATTTCCCAAATTTTGGCCGCGAGGAGGGGATATTGCCCTCATTTAAGTCGCCCAGTCGTGGCGAGTCCAACGATACCGGGCGGGCGTCGTTCTGCCCAACCGTCGCCACGGCAGAGCCCGCGAAATTCCCTTATGCCACAATATACAAATTGACACGAGTGGGTCTGGCCCCAATACTGCATCTACTCCTTTGTGTTTGGTATCGTTCGATCCCGTTTTTCGTCCAGGGAACGAATTTGGCCCCAGCCCACCGAAATTCCCCCGGGAACCCACTGCCACGTCTCTTCCAGCATCCCCCACTTTTCTCTCTCTTTCTTCGCTCTCTTTTCATCTTGTCTTCGTTGTTTTCTTTTTGTTGTCGCTTTCTCTCCTCGGCTGACCCTTTGGCCGCCGTTGTCGTGCGTCGAGGTCGCTTTGTTGGTCTTGCTGCTGTGTCCTCGTCGCACTACAGAACAAAGCCGGAAACGAGGACGAGGACATCAGCGCACAAACAAGAAAAAAGACATATATTTATATATATATTTAACATGTATTTTATACATCTAATTTTATTAAAATTTAGAGTTGTATGCGATATATAACATATATGTATATAAGGATGGAGGCAAACTCGCGACAAAGAAAGGGGGTGGGTTTGGGGACCGGTAGCGCCCCCCGGGAGACCCGGCCGGGGATGTCTCCCGCCAAACGTTCCCGAGTGGGTGCCCGTCCCTGACCCTCGATAGGGCCCAGACCGATGGCCCGCGCCCCCTGTGGTGTTTGAAAGCTAACCATTCCAGCTAGGGAAGACCACAAAGGATGCGATTTTGCTCGATCGACGTTCTAAATATGTCCTCATGATTGAGGACCATTCTTCATATCGCAATTAGCTGGTCTGCAAACCACGACGACAAAGGGGATAGAAAAAAGGAAACAGCATATGGTGCTTGCACGACATGTAAGCGGGGTGCCGTACTACTTTCCGGTCATTTTGTGTGGCATTACAGGACGGGTGTGAAACCATGAGAAAAGATTGGGAAATTTAAAGAACAGATTTCGGATGTGACCTCAAACTACACGAGTTGCGAGCTATTGTGCTTCGCTTCGATCGTCTTCAGCGGCTTTAACGTTCGCTAGTATTTCCGTGATCAATGTTTCAAAAGTAAATCAAACAATTTGCGGCGCTAATGGGGTGATTGACACTGCCCATATGCGGGAAATTGGGACTTCAGAGTTCACGCTTGCAGAAAATTTGGGGTTGAGATCACAGAAGTGTGACCTCCGACTACTCGGAGGGTTCAAGCTTAATGTCGGCAAAATTAATTGAAGCAGACTCTCCCTAAAAGAGGTCGATGGTTTACGGTAATGCTTACTTCCGGAAAATTCTAAATTTTCCGATTCGATCTCAAGACCGACTCAACAAGCCACGACCCGAATTAAATCGCCCCTGATTGGGGGCCAAAAGAAAAGTACACAGAAAGACAAAATTTTCGAGGTTGGGTGTGACGCTCGGAAAATCCGAAGCAGTCTGACTTCGGCAGCGCGGAGTTCGGTCGACTTTACTGACTGGCTCCGACGCACAGTTCTTTCATGTCGTTTCGTATTAGTTTGCTTTCTCTCTCGTGTTCATTGGTTTTGCGTTTGGATTGGAGTCGACGTTAGGAGGACCGCGCAGACATTCTTTGTCTCGCGAAAGGGGCATGGCTCTCGCCGCCTTGGATCGAAGTTCGTAAGTGAGGTTAAGTCGGGTAGCCTGGAATATGGGGTTTAGTTTCCCCAGATGTAACAGTGACAGACCATTTCTTGAAAATTTTGATCGATAGTAGCACTGTCCCATGCCCCATAGTTTAGCTTGACACCAGTCGATTAATGTCCCACCCTCCCCACTGAATGGCTACGTTTCCTTTTCACACTCTTTGAGAAACCTCCGTAGGTCGAGTTCCGTGTTAGGCGTTGTGGACCGTTGCGAGGGATGATGGTGAATTGTAGGATCTGAAGTCGAAGTCTTTCTGATTCCCCGTGGCCGTAGGTAGAAGACTTGAAAACGGACGCTTCTCGTCCATGCTTTACATGGTTCGTAGCTCTTGAGATAGGATCACTGAATTTTTTTGAGCCGACCACGGTCGAATTTTCCAATATAGTGGAACTGGAACAATAGGGAATTGTTATACTGTTTATGATTCTGGTTTACAAATTTGCAGGTTAGTGGATTGTTCAACGCTCATGCCGCGTTTGAGTTTGAACAGAATCGTAGATTAGGAACGGAGGATTAGCCTCCGCTGGGCTATAGGAAGCCCCCAAAACTTTGTTAATTCGAATGAGCTAAGAAAATTTGGGGAATTCAAAAGATTAATCAAATCTAAGCCTTTTACCTTGAGGTTAAGGTATTCGCTGTTAGTAAGGAACTAAGCGCGCCTATCTTTTTGCTTACGCTTCTTCGTTTCTGTTTAGTGGCGATAAACGGCATTCATCTTAATAAATATGACTAGCATATTGCAAGTAATCCCGTAGACTCGATGGGCATCCGCTACATCCTCCGAAATGTCTCTCGAACGACTGACCGAATGAATCCTAGGTGATCGCCTCGTCCCCGACGCCACCCGATTAGGCTAGAGGGACACTGCCCCCAGTCGTTCCAAGTTTCAACAACCTCTATAGAATGCCGCGCGCTGGTAGCTCGAAGGTAGGGCGTTGCGCCGTCTACCCTGAATTACTTCAACACGATTGTCAGACTTACCAGGCTTCGCAGTAATATAAATACATGGCCCAAGTTTGTGCCTCACGTCTGAGAAATCATTTCTACTAAAATGAACCGTCGGCATAACTGGACGCTATCCCCTGTTGCTGTCCATCAGCAAGGAGCACGCTCCGTGCCCTCGCCCCAAAAGATAAAACATAACGTGCCCGCGCCCAATAAGGAAAACAAGAACCCCCTCGCTCAGGCCACTTTGGCCAGTGCAAAACCGCGATTTTTCTTCAGAGCGAGTCGATCGCTGAGTTTTAGCCGTTATTTTGTTTTATTCCTTGAATGCCCTTTAGGCTGTGTACTATGTATACCCGATTTAGATTTCTGTTTCTCTCTCGTTTTGTTTTTCAAGTTTGCAGATTCGATCCTGCACGGGGAATTTATGCCTGCTGCAGAATCACAAGTGTTAAGCAGTCGACTACGCGCGTCTGGAAACATCGACTACTTATGTCGATGATAACTCGGCTGACTGTTTTCGATAGTGCAGCCGAGACGCTGCACAACTGCAGCATAAATGCAACACTAAGGCAATATCATAAGCAATAGGAAGAGATAGGAGAAAAGACCGGCAAAGGAAACAAAACAAAGAGAGGAACAAAGAAGAGAAACACCAACAAAAAGGGGCGCAGACCTATACGGGCCAAACTGCCTCGTGCCCCACTTGCCTAAAACGACCCCAAGCCTAGATAACAAACCTAGGAAACCAGTCGACCTAACTGGAGGGCTCGTAGGTCGCGACCCCACCCCAAAACCCTCTTGAAATCGGCAAAAGTAGCAAAATGGAACTGAACAATTAGGCCAGTCCGTGAGGGCGATATCAGTACGACGTCCTCGTGTGCCCCCTTATCGGTTTGTCGGTCGCATGATAGCACAGGGAGTATCCATCCATTGGACGCCCCGTGCCCCTACCTTCGGTCAGTCGTGCCGCTCATTGAAATTGAGCCCCGTAGCCGCACGCGCCGCGTAACTTCCAAAGTGATCAGTCATGTCGAGCTTGTAGGACAAATGGTTAGTAACGCAAGGAAGTGCCCCCTAGCCAGTTTGACATCGAGTATCGGTCGAAGTTTGATTTTGTGTTGCTCGCATAGGACTCGCCTGGCCAGCCCCTGTCGCCCCTTTACCCGTTCATTTTGTGACTCTTCGCCCCTCCCCCGTTTTTGCACGCAACGAGTCATGATTTGGAGTTGCGCACCGTAAATGAGTATTCTTCGAAGCACACTAGGGCCCTTGCTTTAGCGTCTCATAGATGAGTAGAGTCGCTAAAATTGAACGCAAGCAAGGACAACTGCCCCTAGTCCGCGAACCCGCGGGTACCCGCGTGCTCAGCCCTGCACCCCATTCCCCGTAGTTTACTGACCCCGTGCGACTGCAACGAGCTATAGCCAACGTTGCCCACACAATTAGGGTAGGCGCCCCTATTGCTAACCGATCGAGGACGCTCGTTACCACACGTAATTATTATTTCGCTGAATAAACTGTATATGGACATCACCGAGCGCTGTGTTAATCAATACCGAGGCGATAGGAGTACTGGGGAATTGGTCCGCTTGGACGAGTTGGCCCGGTTCGCCATGGCTTGTCGACGAGAATGTCCCAAGCACTGACGAGCACGGCCTTCTGCTAATAGTGTTTGTTTATCGGAGCCCGAGCAGGTCACAGAAACATTCACCGATACACAAAATCGTCCACTAATTGAGTCTAAAAGTTCGCTAGGGACCTGTTTCTCATCACGCGCTCCAAAATGAGCACAAATTTTATAATCGAATTGTTGCTTCCAAATTCAACTCGTTAAGGAAAAACGGGCCACGCTGTAAAATATCCGGCATTAAACTCTCCGGGCACGTCGGAGCCCTGTGGGGGCCACACAGGCTACTACGTTCTAAGAAAGGATCGAGAGGTCCAACCTACTGTAAGACTGATCGAGCCTCAAATTCTTAAGGCACTTTTCGACGCTTATTCTAAAGTACGCGCCAGTAAATTGAATTAAACAACTTTCGATGAGTCTAGCATAGGGAACGACGGCCCAGCATCATGACCTGTGAGCAGGTAACGGTGCTAGCCTCCCTGGGGGACCTCAGTAATCATGCCAGAAACTAGACATGTGCGCAACCAATCGGGGGGGGGGGGGTCGGAACACACCTCGTGAAGTGCGCCTGTGGCATGCTAAGCTCCGTAGCTTCTTGGGTCTGACCAAGAATAGGGTCGAAATTTCGGGAACCCACGGTCCACCCTCGAGGTCGTTTTTCAGGCATGGTGTTAGGAAGTTGCGCCATGCTCCTGCGTCCCGTTATTACGAAATAACTTTTGTGGAGCAATATACACGATATTTATGCAGTCAGCATAAATGTTATTAATAAAATTTCAGTGCCACAAATCGAAAACACAAAAGCCACAGTATTAATTTTAGCTCCGTTAGGATATACACAAATGGCACTTTGATACAAGGAACCTCGAAATATGGGTTCATCATTCGTCCCCGGCAACCGGAATACTCTAGCATAGCAGTCAGTAGAACAAAAATAGAAATTGGATTTTAAAACGGCGGAATACGGCCTAAATTAAAACAAACGGACCGCTTGTCAAAAGCAACATATGGCATCTGAATTACGTCAAAATCACTTTTGTTTGGCCTAGCCTAGATAATATGAATATATATCTATAAATATATATGTACACATATGTATATATTTATGTATGGTCCACATGTTATTACAAAAATGTTTAAGTACACGTTATTTTAAAACAAACACATATAAGCTTAAATTTCAAACAATCGAACTGGGATCTTTGTTTCTGGAATGCACAAAAGTGCACAGTTGATTTTAGTCTGAAACCGAACACCGCAATGATTGCAACGAGCAAAGACGATAATGGGTACTCGAGCACAATGCTTCTGATGCTGTTGTTGCTCCAATTGCTGCAACGTAGTGCATTTGATCCAGGATTTGAAACCCAATTCTGCGTCCGAAGTTCCAGATATGTCAAAAAATACCACAAATAATAATGTTTATAGATATGTATATTATTATATTTCTTCTATGATGAACATATGAACGAAGGAAATGCATTTTCAACTAAGACAGTCGCCGTTGTCATTCGTCTGAATTAATATCAAACATATAAAATAAAATAAAAAAATATTTTTTTATCAATTATTAAATACGACGTAATGTAATTTCTGTGTTAAAAAACAGAATTATACGGGAGTATCATGTTTCTGTTTCTTGCAATAGCGATGGAACTTAGATTGAAATTCTTGTCACAAATATGTTATAATGACGCAAATAAATACGAATATTTTATGAAAATGCATTTTACGAATTACGAAAGTGCATTTTATATAAGCTTTCTATTTGTCATTCACCAAAATTGCGATCAAAGAAATAAAATGAAAAATGTTGAGAACACATACTATGTGTCAGACTCGTTTCAAAACAAAAAGTTTCTTCTTAAAAGAAGAATGCACAGCAGTCATGTGCTATAACATAAGAATTTATGCGCCTGTACTACATATAGTACCTTAAATATAAACTTTACGACGGTTCAACATAATATATGGTTTTTGAAACATGTCAAATATTTGACTTCAGCGTTTGCGAATATGCTGTCTATGAAATAGCATTAATGTAATTCAGACTGGTAAAGGTGATAATATAATGTCGATGTCATCAAGTCTCGGAAGTCCTAAATGTTTCATCTGATGTAGGCAACAAATGCAAGAACGTTGCTGCATGCCATTTTGCCTGGCATGCGAACGCAAGCGGTAAGGCTGAAAAAGCTATCATGACTATAAGAGATTCGTGCAGTGCAGTGCAATTAAAGCTGTAATGCAGACTCTGACAAAAGCTGAAATCAATGTCACAGCCTGACGGCTGTGACAAAAATGTTTATTACCGTTGGGTCCACCTCACTCATGTAATGTTGCTTTTAATGTTCGTACGGATATAAATTTAAAGTTAAAATATTTTTAAGTATTTAAACTAAGGTGATAATAGAGCAAAGGTTAGGCGTATTTATTTTGAATTTGACTTTCGTGTCGTCTCGGCATTTTTGTTTTCATGCGAAATAGCGTGTAATTAAAATGGCCCTAGGACAAACGTGGCGGAGTGGTCTAGCGCGTAGTCTCGTCCTACCGAAACAGTGGTTAGGGCTACAACTCGCAACGGTACCTTTTTATGTTTTCATTATTTTTTGTTCGAGCAAATATATATATGAGCGCATACGTATACACATAATAACAATTAAGAGAGTAATAATTTCTACATTGTTTACTAAATATTTAGCTTCGAAATAGAGATTTACAAAAATATCGTCAATTTGTATATCTGGTATTTCAAAAGTGAAAAGAAAAAAATACCAAGGTAAGTTAAACAAAGCAGAATCCGAATTTTTCGGAGGTCCAACAACCAGAGTTATCTGAGTCGTGCCAGGTGGAACCGCCATAATTTCCGGGCTGCTGGTCTATCCAATTAGAAAGAAGTCAGTGATAAATATTTTTGCTGACGTAATTACTAAATATATAATATATATAATAATATAATATATATAATAATATAATATATATAATAATATAATATATATAATAATATAATATATAATAATGCTATTGAAATGGTCTGAATCAAGATTTATTACCTTAACGAAATTACCTACTCGATACACTGACATCGTACAAACATTAATTGTAATCATTAAAGTAAATATGGAAAAGTATAACATGTAGCATATTTTTTAACTGGAAAAGCCCAACGGTCCCCGCGAAGCATCTGGTAAATCTCTTTCGGTGAATGCAATTTCTGGGTTAAAAACGTTTGAGAGAGCATCATGCTGTCGTTGTAACGCTCGAAGCCTAGCAATA
>JASANE010024763.1:0-23779 GCA_030248225.1 Trileptium ribeirensis | reverse complement strand
AGAGTTTACCGTCGACGAACCCAATTTCCAAAATGTAGTGGTTTCATTAGTTTCATTATTGTGTTGTGCGCAGGGCAGCAAGTTTTTCTGAGCGGCGAATACAATAGCCTGGTTATCTACAGTCTAGCATGCATATTTCTGCACTTTTCACGGGTTTTCGAAGTTTAGGATGTTTTCATTGAGTTTAGGGTCAGCGAACCCGATTTCCAGAATACGGTCGGTCTTCAGTTTTTTTGGTTACGTATTGCGTAGAGAGCATCATGAATAAGTCTTTCAGAGTATTTAAATTTTTTTATCTAAAGATTTGGTTATCTAAAGCCCAGTACGGATATTTCATGCTAGGTTTTCTTTGGATTTAGGGTCAATGAACCCGATTTGCAGAATTTAGTCAGTCTTCAGTGGCTTGGCACGTGGCATCAAAAAATAGTCCATATAGAGGTTTTTTGGTATGTTGAATACGATGGTTTGGTTATATAGAGACCCGCACGAATATTTAATGCTTTCAATGGTATATAATGGGTTTAGGACCTATGAGCGTGATGTGCGGAATGTAGTCTATCTTCAGTAGTTTGGTTATGTGTTGCGCGCAAGTCACCAAGAATGGACTATATATATCTTTTGGTACGCTGCATACTATCTGGTAATCTAGAGACCAACACAAATACTTGATGCATTATCAGATTTGTTCGGTGCGTTCATGATCGGCGAGGTTTACGGTTCTTCAATGGGTTCAGGGTTCCAGATGTTTTAAGTTGGCATATTATTATACACAGCCTGTTACCGAAGTAATTAAACAAAATCATAATTTAAAAGTGAAACAACGTTCGCTCCTTTTCACCCTGGCATGCGAGATACTAGTTTTAATTAATTTTAAATTTGAGGGACGCCGTAGGCGCTATCATCAACGCCAGTCTCGATATTCCATCCGAAGCTCAAAATAGCCACAAATCGTACGAGCATGGTTTTCGATTTGTGCGAACTTTTACTTCTCATGGAACCGGTTGCTTCAAATCTGCGCTTAAAAGTAAATTTGATTGTTTTACTTGTGGCTTTTCCAAACTTACCGAAATTATACCTGAGGAGCATGAGTTGCGAACTGGGGGACCGAAAATATCTGGTGGGCGATACCTCAGTTCATCTGGGGAGTCTGGAGAGTACATAAAGTATATACTGTAACCGTCAGAAAACATCAAATTTGTCTTACTTGTCAATTGATTGCAATTGTACTTACTAAAAAGAGGAAAGTTTAGAAATTTTTGTACCCGCCGGGGAAAATTTAGGTTCTTTTAGCCCAAATTGTTAAAAATACGCATATTTTTGCCCGTCAGACAAAAATTTGGTATTTTTAGTGGAACAGCAAAGTACCTAGGGGAATTGGGGGACGCCAAAATTTACCTGATGGTATGAACTGGGGAACCTGGGAATGTCGAAATACCGGGGCGACGAGCCCCCTCTTTATTTGGAGAAGACAGATCTTTATAATATGCGGGACTGGAATCAGACTGGATTGGAAACATCTGCTGCACGTGTTTAAAAGTAGTGTGTCGTATAATGTGCATAGTAACATTCGATTCGTTTGAACGTGTAGATTGTACCACGATTATGAAGTTTAAACGTATTTTTGTAGGAAGTACAATGTACAGTAAGTTACGTACGACTAAAAATAAAAACAATATTCATGAGTGGATCGTGAAAAATTCACCGTTTCGAATAGCTGATAATTTTACGCGAGCTATTCGCTAACGGTTTGTGAAGAATTTGCTTTTATTTCTATCCGGAACAGTACGTAAATTTCGTCTTATTTTTAGTTATTGCACCTTGTGATTGCAAAGGTATGTAAAGGTCGTAAAGGCGAAAGTTGCTGTGAAATATCCTCTCTGCTACATCCACGTAGGGCATGGCGCATAATATACGTTGTAACTAAACTATTTATGGCCAAGTTTGGACCAGTGTTGATCATGAGTTCTTATTCAGTAATACGACAACTTTGTGGCATAGATTCACAGAGTTGGTTGCGCCCATGTCTGTAGTTGGTGGGCGTTGTGGGTCATTTCACGCTACCATGTCCTTTTGTTCCAGAAAAAATGACTAATAACTTTTTGGCTCTAATTAGCTTCGTTTTTACTCCAATGACCAAAAAAACGTCAAGGATTTCGAATTTGAGGTCGTTGTAGTAAATTTTTAACTGTTCTGATGCTATAGCTTCCCAGCTGGCACCCCTGATGGCCAGCCTATCAGACGTAAACTGGCCTCGGCATGCCCCAGTTTGAATCTAGCCTCCATTTTGTGATTTATATCTCGTGCAGCCTATCGGCGCGGTAAAAATGAGGCTTGGCCGAGCTCTATATGTTAAAAATAAAGCTTATTACGCCTATTCTTGGGTCGAACTTATCACTTCTAAAATACGGAAGTGCCGATTTATAGCAGTTACTAAATGGAATCTAAGCGGCCATAAACGGTAGCTTTTTGTATCGATAGTTTAGCCTGGGGTAGTGTTATGCAAAAAATTTTTTACAATATTCTCTTTGCCAGGCATGTTAGAATGCCAGAAGTAGCTGGTGGTCGGTGGGAAGGGTAAATTTGGTCTGGAGACGGTAAATTTTTTGTTTACGTTCAAAACCACTCAATAATTTTAGAAGCAACACTCAACTGTCTTTTTCACACCATCCACTCTACATTATTTTATCCAAAAATAATATGGTACATGCATACCAATATTGCCAATGTACATGCCTGGTAACGTGGTCGGGGGATGGGGTAAAATTCAAAATTTTCAAAAGAATAATTTTTGTCATATGTGGTCGAAATGCAGTGCCACAATGTAATATGCCACAATATGTACTAAAGGCGCGAAATTTCATCGAATTTTGCATGACATGGTCGATTTTCCGAAATTTTTGGTGGTGGTCGGTGGTAAAAGCCTGAGATCAACAGGTCAGCCGTGAGATAGAGCTCAGATCGTTCCGCCATTCTCTTCCTCATGGGAATGAACCATAACAGACAAATTAATAGACTTGTACTCATTCCACCATACACTAAACTAGCAATGGTCGGGGGATAATCAGATGTGCTAAAATCGATCTTTTAACCCTGGCGCCGGTGTAAGTAACAAGAAGCCTCTGGGTTAATATTTTTTCAAAAGGTGCCCAGGTGGTAGGTATGATCTATGAATAACGTTTATGTACCATGCATAAGTAACGAGTAATGACCAAAAAATAATTTGGCCCGAGGGGGGGGGCTAAAAATGGGGTTCATTCCATGTCGGCTGCTCCCACTGTCCAGGATTGGTGTAGATTTGAAATTTGTGTAACTAAAAACGTAGTGTAGACCAGACTAATTCTGCACAAAAAAAGAATTAAGGCCATAATTTCTAACATCGAGCCACATCATTACCCAGGAAAAACAGGTCGTAAAATTAGTTATTACTGTTTTTGTTAATTTGGGACCTATGCGGATGTCCAGCCCTTGTGGCGGGGGTGAGGCCTAAAAATTTTTGTTGTTTAAAATAGCTAAGTAATGAGGCTTCGTGGCGTAATTATAATTTTTGCCAGATCCCTGCCCGTTTCTGTGCTACAGACCAAAATATCCACTTTTACCCCCCCCCGACCAAAAGGACATCGTAGCGTGAAATGACCCTGTCATAATAATTATGCAATATTTCTATTATATTGCGTTGAAACCATTAGGTGTACTCGCCAGAAATGAGTGTCACATTTCGAACGAACGAACGTCGAACAGAAATCGAACAAAATTTATTCGTTCTCGAACACTTTTCGAACAACTTCGAACAGCTTTCGAACAAATTTAAAAAAGTGCGCCAAAACTTCGAACACGTCTCGAACACACTTCGAACAAAATTTTGAATTTATCGAGCGAACATCGAACGAACTTCGAGCGAACATCGAACGAACAGCACTCATTTCTGGTGAGTACTGTGCTCTTGTTAAAATAATATATAATAACTAGTAACTCGAAAACGAGGGTAAAACGGAGCTAGGACAGTTTCATTTTTAGGTTATCTTGTTTAATCACATGTAACAGGCTGTGCTTGAGGAATATGCCATCCTAAAACCTCTGGAGCCCTGGACTCATTGAAAACCTTTAAACCTCATCGATCATAAACGCATCCAACATATCAAGTATTTTTGCTAGTCTCTAGATCACCAAATCGTCGTATTCAGCCTACCGGAAAATCTACATAGACAATAATTCTTGACGATCTGTCCGCAATACGTAACCAAACAACTAAAGACAGACTATATTTTGGAAATCGGGTTCATTGACCCTAAACTCACTGAAAGCTCATGAAAAGTTATGAAATATGCACCGTGGACACTAGATAACCAAATCGTTGTATTCAACCTTAAGGAATACCTATATGTGGACCATTCCTGACGTCCTGTACGCAATACATAGTCATACAAATGAAAACCCATTACATTTTGGATATCGGGTTCGTCGACCAAAAACTGAAATCCCAAAAAACTATAATAATTTATTGAATTCGAGTGGAATGAGAGAGCGCGAGTGAGTGGAACGAGAATTTTCAATTTTGGCTCTGGAGGGGGGTTGAGGAGGTCCTGTCTGTGTGTGTCTGTCGCACCTGGATCTCGATAACGACAGGGCGGATTTTGATGCAAGATAGCTCATTCGAACCGCAAAGGTCGATTTAAGTGTAGTGACGGAGCCCGATTTTTGAATTTTTTCCCGTGGGAAAAGTTATGGGGCAAAATGACGTCATTTCGGCCCATTTTTCGGGCACCCCCTCCAGTTTTTGCGACTTTTCTCAATAAGTAAACGAGGTATCCGCAAACTAATAGGCCTATTCCATGTAGCTTTACCTTCGCTTTCCAATGATACATAACATTGGAGTTTTTCAACAACTTCCCAATCTGGAGTCTATAAGCTTATAGTTGGCGCCAAATTTCATATTTGGTCAAAAGTCGTGGGAAATGCACCTAAATGTGTGCTTATTGTTGGTTTTAGTGTGGGATATGGGGTTTTCTGGGCCAACAAGCTGATTGCGAGTATCAAAAACATTGTGTGGCAAATATTTTTTACACTTCTGCTTCATATTTTGTATGAAAAATGAGATTTTTCTCAAGTGTCGGTTTGAATTCTTTAACGTTCTTTTCACGGTCAATTTAGGGTTTTATTGAATTATTAAATTGTTAGTTCATTGTTTTTGTACTCGTTGTATGATGTTCTGTCTACTGCATACGTTGGCTATCAAAAGAGGCGGGCGTAACTATGACTCATCACTCACGGTTTATATAATGCTGCACCTGAGTACTGAGTGTAGGCTTTGTTTGTATGTGCTTTCTACAACAGACTTCGGGGGATTGTTCTCACCACTCGAATTCTGGCTCGCAAGCGAGCTTCACTAGTTGTTAAGTTGGCTCTAGATAGCAAAATCGTAGTATCCTGCGTGCTTGATAACCTAACATGCACCCATTGTAAGATAAAACCAGCAGTAACAGCGCGAAATTTGAAAAATCGCTATTTCTGACAAAAGGCCGATGAACCATATCCAGTCCCACAACGGCCCAGCAAGTGGTCGCACAAAAACTCCTACCCAGCAAAATTGTAGTTATCCATGTGTTAATTCTGTATTTCGGTCTTCATTCGATGCTAAACCTTTGTTGCGAGATATGGGCTGCGGAAGACGGGTACCCGCATGGCCAGATTTGGCAAAGAACCCTTAAAAACCTGTTTTTTACCATTTTGACCTGGAAGATGGGGTCAGAGCAGTCCGCGTTCAACCAAAGGCAACATTGTCGTCACTTTTCTATGGAACGAAAATTTTGTCGAAATCCGTATATCAGAAAATGAATTAAGATTGACAGCAGCAGAAAAAGAAAAAATAAATTCTCATTGTTTTCCCCTAGCGCGCTCAGTGGTAATTCCGATCGTTTCGCTCGCTTCGTTTCAATGCAGCTATAATTATAGACATATAAATAATTTCTGCGGCCGCATAGTTGTTTTTGGACACTTTTTTCATAACACATATGCTTGGTGTCCGTTGTGTCCTTACGGTAATTGCAGTACTCGCCAATGTTCTTCGAGAAGTTTTGAATTTTGTTAGAAAGGTTTTTACAAAGTCCCCCCGCTACATGGAAAACTGGGAGAACAGCCAAAATTGGATGAAGTGACTGGTAAAATAGGAAGTTGTTAAAATCGCAAGTTCAGTGGACTTTGCCGCGTGTGTAGTAAGACTAACATGTAGCGGAATTGTGCACAAAAAGTGAACCTGCATTCGTAGTGGTATTGAATCATCGTTCAGTTTACCTAAACATGTTGGATTGTACTTGGTTTGGCTTGAGCTTTTCAAATGGTCATGGTCAAGCAACACCATGGCCCAAAGACTTGCGATCAGTTGCCAGATTCTTTATAAAACTAAGCCACTTCCTCTGTCAACAGCAGATGTTTTCCTTAAAATTGGTTGGAAATCAAAGGCACGTTAATATCGTCCAACCAAATCCTAACACAAGTTTTTTATCGTCCGCTTCCAATTTTCAGCTTCATGCAACAGTATCTCTCCAGCGAGTGGAAATGGAGCTAGCATAACCGCTAAGAATGCGAGCATGGGCCCTCAGCAATACGAGGGTGACCCGAATGCACTCGACCATGTTAAAATGCAAAAATAGACGTTTTAGAATGGGTTCTCCAGGCAGAATTCCTATATGTAGAGGTTTCGCAGGAAGACAAAAGTTAATTACGATACAAGGGTCAAAAGAGGAATTCCACGCAGACGTTGTCCTTGACCACGAACGGCCGCTACGAACAATTAGTGCCAGCCACCCATAAGAATTTTTAAAATAGGCATAATAATTAGCTGGTGGCCGAAGTGCAATATAGAAATATTTGACGGTGCAATAATGTATCTGTTTTATGAAGAAAAATATTTCATATCATATTCTGTGCGATAGCATAAAGAGGCAAATGGAGTAGCATCACAACGAGTTTTGAGATAACTGGTGTTATGCTTATTTTTGTCTTAATATAAACTCGTCGTGAGGTTCTAGTGGTAGCAGGGAATTTTCCTGTCTCGAAACAGGCAAAAACGAAATTTTGACGGAAAATTGAAATCAAAGCAAATTAAAAGGTCGTTCGAAGCCTACTGATGACGATGATGGTAGCCTCCATGCACAGATCCATCATTCGTGGTGATTAAGCAGCTAGATGAAGTCTGCTACCGTCACAGCGTCTGTCCATAGTGGCTCTACATTTTTAATCCTGGCGTTGAAACAGGTGTATGGCGTAGCCTTCTTCTCCGCAGTCGCGATAGATATCATGGTCAGGGTGAAATCTTATCGAAGTAATTGATATCGCATTTTTTTTAACATTTTGTTCGAGAGCTGCTCTTTGTTTTGTTCGAAGATAAAAATAATGTTGCTCGATCTTTGTTCATTCGAAACTCGAGATTAATTTCTGGTGTGTAATGCACTACGCGGTAGGCGATTTAGGGCTACACGAAAGCTAACTTTGTATACAGTACATAAATCATAGGACGATATAGTTAAATCTCTGTGTAGTCGAACAGTAAAGCTTAAATGGCGCGGCGCGGGGAGACAGAGCGCCTGTGGCTGACATGTGCCCTACTACTATTTCGAAATCTCAAATTGTGCCTCCTAAGCAGCTTACACAATATTCTAAAAGCACGTCGTTCGCCCCAACAAGCAAGAAACTCACTTTGTCAGCGCTTTGAAAACTTAAAAAATTTCTCTAATTTTTAATCTGTTTATAACAGATTGAAAATGGATCTGACAAAAATATGTGTAATGGTAAATTTGTAGCTCTCGATGACAAGAATCTGTGACGAACCGGTGCTACTGGCAACAATCTATAACCTAGAATATGAGATTACAAACAGCAAAAATTAATAAGTTTTCAATTCGTATCAGTGAACATTTCATCAGGAAATCATAGTTGCATTGCAAACATAGAGCTTACAAAAATAGGTGCATATATTTGTATATTTTAAGACACAAATGGAAAACATTCTGTATTTAGTCGTTCGACTACAAGTATTATTGGAAACTGATTTCCGTGTACGTTCGTATGTACTGTCACGGACAAAAATAAATGCACAAAAACGAACGCGAAACGCGAACGAACGTAAACGCAAAGGAATGTTAGAACATTCCTTGATAAACGAACGTAAACATAAATAAAATTAATCGTATATTGGAACGAATTTTTTTATTTCTTTTATGAACGAACGTAAACACAAACGTACATTGTAATTTTCGTTCATAAACGAACGTTGTTGCGTTCATTTTTTGTGCACTTATTTCTATCCGTGACTATATTTGTTTCACTTGTTGACTTGAAATTAATGCTGTCTTAGGCTGTTAGCTGTTACTATAAGCATTATTGGTGCTTTTTCAGACGGTGTGTTACTGTCCTTGGGCAGAATAATGTCAGAAACGTTGAAAAATCCGACACCTTCGCCAGGTTTAATCCAAAGATGCCTCCAAATAGTTAAGTTGTTAGCCTTCGCTGGCATTGGAGCGGAAGAGCCGCTCTTCGTTCAACATGTGATTGAGATACGTCTAGTTGAGTTGGTGATGAAACTAACACAGCTGGATTGTCTTAGCCGTCTGCTAAATTCTGCAAGTCACGGTACGTTCTTTCAAAATATTGTGTTTAATTTCATTCACTAACAGCAATTTTACCTGTGAAATTGACGATATTATGCTGGCCTGTCCACAGCCCTCCGAAAAGTGGGGGAAACTTCGGGGGGCTCCCATGTTCATTCTCGAGGGAAAATTAAAAGTGGGGGGAATAAATTTTGCTTAAAATACAAAATATTTCCATACTTTCATGCATTTTTACTACCGTGAACGTATGTTCAAGCTAAAAACGTAGTGGTAAAATAGTGGTAATTAATGTTTAAAAACAATTTGCAGACAAAAAACATAAATTTGCGGACATAAAATTTTTGGAATCAGTTTGGACATGGGAGTTTCGGCCGAGTGGGGGGACGGACATATGGGAAATCTCACGAACATGGGGATTTGGAAAGTGGGGGTCCCCCTCACTCACCCCCCCCCTCCCACTGTGGACGGGCCAGTTATGGGAATCGTATAGCACATTCTCTTGCTCACAGTTGTTCTTTTATCACGACCGTTGTGTAGCATTAATATTCATAATAGTCTTGGGAGCTTCGTTCTCGATTTGAATTATATGGTTGAGTTACATGTTGTTTCTGCCTGATCTAGCTGACCCTACTGCAGTGGGGCGCCCCGTGTGCAGTATATCTCACATGAGTTCTCTTTGAGACTGCTTCACTGATAATCTGAAGGGCTTCATTTCTTTAGCGCCTGTGGGTGACTTCACGGAAGTGCAGTTTGCAGTCACTTAGGATTTGTAGCTTTCATTTTATAGCTGAGCGACATCTCGGATGGGTCCATGTCGTTGGACCGCTATCATTAAGCTTTTTAGGCGGTAGCCGCTCTTTCTTCGTGTGTTGCATATGGCTTAGTAGTCGCATTGTCGTGTTGCAGCAGGCGTTTTAGCCGAGCTGCGTGGTGCATTCGACGTGCAACTTCGTAGTTGGGCGATATCAGCGTTTGATACGTCGAGGAGTTTGCGAAAGCAAAACTTTCAAACCCATTGAATTTGTGCGGATGGTTAGCTTTAGTTGGTCATCTACATTTTGCGTTTGCGTAATACAGGTAGGATGGTAACTTTATAATCTTGTTGTTGCGTGGCTAGTGTTACTTCGCTGGATCGCCACAGTTGTTTCAAATTTTGGCTTTGGCAATGTGGTAACCTATCTCGCTTGCACATGATGAGGTGAATGTGCCACGCCACGTTTTCAATCTCCGCGTTGTTATTGAAATGTTTTTGCCACAGCTGTCAGGCTCTAGGCTCTCCAAATTGGGATTGGGGCGTGACATTATTTTCGGTTCCCCCTGGTTCAGAACAGGTTCTCCCCCTACGTTCATGCCCCCTGTTAACAAATTTTGTCGAAATAAGGTTCAAAATACTTTTTATCTCCATCAAAAGCGCTTTGACAGTGTTTCTGACACGATTTTAACCGTGTTTCTCTTGGCAAAATGCACCCTGGCAAAACCGGGCGCCCCCGGTTCGGAACCAGGGGCCCCTTGGTTCATGCTCCCTAGCAAAATTTTCAGCGAATGGATAGCCCAGGGCTGTGACATTGTGTTTAGCTTTTGTGTGACTGGACATTAAGCCTGAGCTTCATTGCACACCCCCTTCAGTCACATTGAAATGTTTGCTCAAACGCGACTGCTGGAGTCCGATAACCAATCGAAGTTGACGTGCGCCAAACTTTTCAGATGTTTGTGGACCGCATTTGATCTTTACTATGCACGTGTCGTGCTTAATTGATTTTATCAAATGTTATAATATCAATTTCACTGGGTTTACAAGCAATTAATAGTATTTATACATTCATTTTAGTCGCTTATTTTGAAATAGCTTTACAACACACATATAACGAAGTTTGAACTACTTTGAATTCTATTACACGCAAAGTAGCTAGCTATAAACAAAATAGGCCTCTGGAATACCCCTTTTGTTCGTTACTTATGGCTAGAACCCAAATTCTTCAGTAGTGAATCAATAAAACTTTTAGCCCCAAAGTAAAAAAACTTCCAGATGGCATGGTCAGAGAGAATTAAATATCAAGCATCCAATAATCTTATGTATACCACTTAATACGAATGTTTCCAAGATGCAGTAAATGTAAATAACAGTAAGAAACTTCCAGGAGTAACCGAAAGGTAAAAAATGTGTGACACAACAGATCAACACTTCCAGACACAAGAGTAACCACAAGGTTATTTTCAGTCACAACAGCAGATTCACGAGAGTAACCAAAAGGCTAATTCGTTAAGGCTAATGACTAGCAAAAATATCCAAGAGTTCCCACAAGGGCAAAATTCATACTACGGGCAATCATAATCTTCGAATATGTCTTCACAAAATCCACAAATCCGGATATGTTTTACAAGATAAACTCTATCTAAGCTTCACGTATGCAACAAAAACACAAAGCCAACAAGTAGTATACTTATACACAGATCACATACAGTTAAATAGTATGACAACTCACAACGAACTGCGTTCTGGCTGATCGAAAACATGAACTAAACTGAACTGCACTGAAGTCAACTGCCAGATTGCGCATGGTTTATATACAAATTTTATGGTTATTCCAACTGTAAAAGTTAGTTTATAATTTGCTAAGTTTCAGTATTAAAATTAAAAATGTAAAACTAAAATGTGTATTGTAATAATTCTCAAAAAATCACACTTAATCATGCCTATCTCTATAATGTGCTACAATTTAGCTGTTCGGTGCTCGGTAGTTATTCTAACAAATTAATTGGATTCTAATTTATAAAGTGAGTTTTGAAATGTACCACATCTGCCAACTTAAAGTTTTGTAAGCACCGTTTAAATTATATAAGTTTAAGATTTCCAAGTTAATTTTATAAAAGTATAACATCACTACAACACTATGACTTTACATGAAGCCAAGGATTTAAAAATGTATTTCTAAGTTGTGATTGATTTTAATTAAATCCTTGATTTACGTGATTTATATGTATGGACTTTTTGATCAACAAAACAACCGCACTTTTGATTGATCATAAATAAAGATACATATTAACAACCAGGTATCTGTGAAGTAAACAACATGGATATATTGACAAGTTTTCGTACATATGTATGCGTGCATGCCCCAAGATATAAATACACATTTATTCCATCATATGCATCAGCTTACATACATATACATATGTACCAGGGAATAACTGGAACCAAAATTTACCGTAACCGGAACCAGCAACCGGAACCGTCCGTTTAAACCGGATCCGGAACCGGAACCTGGTCTTCGAAATCTATATATTGTAAAACAGATGAAGGAAGAAATGCAGGTACAGTGGATTTAAAATGTGTTAAAAATAACCTTTACAGTAAACTTAATGTATTGTGATGTCATTGTTGCCTTTCTGGAACTTTAAAGAGACTGAGGAAGCTAAATAATGTTTATTTATCGATCAATATGTCAGTTTTTGTACCCCCATAGCAAAAAATGCCTTCCACTATACATCCTTGCGTATATTGCGTCGAAATGAATGTGCTTATAACGCATTGATTGTAGAATAAACACATTTGTTCTGTAGAAGAAACACTTTTGCTCTGTTTCCAGTCGCCTCCCGTTACTACAAATACGTTAGTTACATGTTATTCTGTAGGAAGCTTGACACTATTGGTTTATATTGTTCTAAGATAAAATAATAGAAGGTGTATATACTATAATTTTCTGATCAGTGGTCAGAGACATTGTTTAGGCCAGCGTTGGGCAACCAGTCTCAGTCAGTTAGATGATAATGATGATAACTTTCTAATCACAATGCTATAAATGAGACCAACTGTTATACTTCTCGCACTGTTTCAATGAATACAGTTCATTGCGAAGGAAGCAGTTTCTGGCTGCGTTGCAGATAACGTTACTTTACTTCAATGTAGCCTGATTTACAAAGTTTGCAAGCGCACTGGCTTGTGCTTCGCGTAATTTATGTAAGCCAAGCTTAAAGCTAAGTACTTCTACGTAATCCAGACTTTGTTACCGAGTTGTTTAAATATAATATATCCCGCAGACTTCTGAATGTGTAAAATAGCTGCTACAAGCATTGACCTGGCTTTGTTTTGTTAACAAACCCCTGCAGGTTAACGTAACAATTCCAACTGAAATTATGCGTCCTAATTACGTTTCACACTGTAAATTGCTGAGTTAATGTTTTCTTTTGCTTGGTTGTATTGGAATTTGATCATTGTGTATATGTTACATAATGTTTGGACCACAGATGAAGCAAAAATGTGGAAAAATTTTTATAAAATTTTTTAAACCGGAATTCCGGTTCCGGGGATGGTTTTTGCCCTTTACCGGAACCGCGACTAGAACACGATTTTCGCCGCAACCGGAATTCCGGTTACTCTCTGATACGTACGCATAGATCAATGCATTCGTTATTATCAAAATTAAATTTTTCAATTCCGCTGTATAGAGAGTGGTAATAGTTTCACCTATCGCGCTATTAAAGATACATTAAGGCTAATATAAAGATATATATTTTTTGTACTAAGTAAATATCTGAAATCTATAGCTTGCTGTATCTTTGCTATCTCTGATTTAGGCGTCTCAATTCAATCACTACTAACTAAGACTTGATCGATCGCTGACATACGGGTTTTATAAGCATCCAACTCCTTTGACAGTGTTGATTATATTAAACCGGCATCATAACTGGTATCTTAAAATTTTTTAATCAATTAACAATAATATACAAAGTTATTTTCACTATTAGAATAATAAGTTGACGCTACCCTTACTAAATCATCAAAAGATATATCGAGTAAACGGTAATTTTTCTACGTTTGATGGTTCACATAAGCGAAATTAATTCATTTGTTCTCTGTTCGACCAATAACCGTGGTATGGCAATTCACTAAAGATCCCCGGCCAACGTTTATTTATACAGCTGGCACGGTCGGTGTACCTTCAGCATATAGCCAATCTATGCAATCAAACAAAATCTGATACGGACGTCATAGGTTCTTGAAATTTCGTCAGATCATATGACGCTTTGTAGAGACACACATCAGTTTTGTCGAAACACTGCTAACACTTAAACATTAATTAACTAGACAGCAGTATTACCAGCAAACAAAATAGTGCTGCATCTCGCTGAATCCACTTGATTAATTCGGTTTACTATTTACTACTTCACAAATATAGCATTTCAGTAGTTTAATATGTGAGAACAAATAGTAATGACTAAGCAGGATACGTATATTCTGATTTTTCCCAACCTTCGTTAGCTAATATACAAGTGACATAAGTGGGACACAAATACAAAGAAAAACTATCACTTTGGCTGCTAACTGCTTGTAGCCGTTGTGGACTTAGAGTGGCAATGTATCACCTTCATCTGAGTGTTTTGATTGAGGCAATTAGGCCATCAGATGACATGGGACACTGCCTATCATTGCCCGCATAGGATTAAGTTATTTGCTTTTGATTGTTCACCACCTTACGCCGTCTGGTGTCCTTATGTAAAACAAATTTCGCCCATCACGCATATGATTATGAGGTGGAGTACCCGCCATAACTGTAGTATTTTATAATGCCAGTTAGGTCATAAGTCGAAAGATTCTGTATGCATTTAACTGAATCGATTCATTGATAGCAGCCTGTTAGTGAGATAGATTGGAGAGTTATCAAAATGGCTCAATAGTTTAGAAACAAATATGCAAAGAAGCGGCGACGATAAAAATACAATTTATTACATTTTTAATAATATACGCTTAATAGTTTTTGAATTGTTGGGCTTAATTATTACCTTAATTTTTTTTGTACAATGTACTTGAAATATGCCGGAAGGCTCAATAACATTATGCACTGTTTTCCACAGAGAACAAACAGAAGTCTTAAGCCATATGTACTATCAAAATTTATAATTTGCTGTTGTCAAGTCGTGAACTATCCCGTTGATATTGCACTGAGTAAGGATCGCCCACTCCGCGGTCCTGTTTTGTACGATTTACGTAACGAAGCAACACAACAAACAGGGCTGCAGATCAGGAAATCTTTCCCAAGAGCTTCGTACAAGCTGCATACACAATACAGAAAACTGCACCATCTCTATTATCATCGCGAAATAGTAATTATTAATGTCATGTATACATATGATGCTTGGCTTCCGTGCCTGTATAAATAATAGCTAATTATTAGTTTTTTCTTAATTAGTTAAATGGGGTACATATGGTTATCAAATAAAATTTTTTTAAGAATTCGGCTTATTTTTTCAAACAAAACCATTGTTAGTATATATTGATTATATTTTATAGATAACACGGTAAAATGTAGGGCTACATCTTATGCAAACTTCCGTGATTCAAGGTATTTATGATACCAAAACAGAGTGTTTGACACCCACTAGTCGACAATCGAAACTATTCTACATCATTAGAGTTAATAGGATTCTATGTACTATTAGCTTGCACTACTATATATTAAATATCATCACGATGCCTTCGTCTGTTAATCTCGTAATTCCATTGTATTCAGTCATTTTTTGGGGGACGGCTATAGATCGACCATACAGAATACAGATTTGTATATACAAAAACAGCAAGGGTACCAAACACAGATGGTTTATGATTGACTGATCATATTTTTAATTACAATCCGCAAACAGTTGATTTTATTAACAAACAGCGACATTTACCACTAAAATTTTTCCAAAATGATTACATCTTTCAAGTATATTGTATTTCGAGTAATAGTTAATTTCCTTATTAAGTTATTAGTGCGTTACGTAGTTGTAGTATGGTAAAATATCAAAGAATACCCAAAAGGGTTATACATATTAATATGCCTTAGCACATCTCTATAACTTGTTACATTTGTCACTGCTTGACAGCAAATCTAGGTAGATACCATTAAATTTAGGGTCGAGTCAAATCTCCGTCAGTCCATGAATACTACACATTTCTTACTTCAACGTTTATACCCACTATCAACACATTCAACAAGACATGTTCAACTATCGGGATTTTGCAAGGCTAAGATGTTAATTGACAGTCCACTGTGCCGATTGTTTTACAATAAAGTGATTTAAATTATAAAAGTATATGGATGCAATTACGTATGTACCTGAACAGACCATTAAGCAACAATTGCCAATAAATATAGATTAATAAAATTTTCAGTTATTGTATGAGGTGCGTGTACAATCAAATTTTGTCAGAAATAAGTCACACCTTTAATATAATTTCCATTCCTCGTATCATACGCTTCTTTATCGCCCTATGAGCATTTTTTAATTAATTTGAGTGAAAAGTAATATCTCATAAAAGTTAAAAGACGTTGTGATAAACAAACTATCCTGATTTTGAAGTAATTTTTACTCAATATTATATACAGATATATCTGCAATCAACAATAAACCACAACTCGCGATATTTAATCAAGTCCTGCTATTTTTACTAGACGGTATGCTATTACCGTTGAGTTAAAATCAGAAGTTTAGTTTGAGAAAAAGTTGAAAAGAAAGAGAAAAGAAACAGCTGTCGCCAATTAACTATTTCGTGTTTGCATAAACGTTCTTAGGTAATCTAAATAACGTAATCGCAAAAGTTAGATTTTTGAGTTGCACTTACAAATGACCCCATTAGTGAAACACTATTATGAGCCCCTAACTATTGTCATCTAGGTTTAACATTGACTAATGCTCTATACGTAATTATGGTATTTTTGTCACACACTTCAAAGTAACATGACAGCGACGTTTGAATTAATATTTGACCTGACCTAGGGTTTTTCAACACATCAGTTGTAACCTATTTTACTACCAATACTCACCAAAAGAGGATCCGACTAATATAGTACTGAAATTGCTTTTATACCACTTGAAGTCCATAATCAAATTAAATTGACGAGTTTGGTAAATGCTAGAAATTTGTTGTTAAATCAGATTTAAGGCACTGTAATTACTTCACACCTAAAATATATCAGAATCTTTTGGACACAAACACATGAAAACAAAAAAATAAAAAAATTATTAAACCAAATGATCTGGCGGAATCGTTGAGTTATCTCAAGAACTAAATGTAGTACATCGCCAATTAAGAACATCTACGCGATAAGATTTCTTGCTAAACTGGTGCACAAATACAGAATGCGTGGCGATAAAGAACAAATTTTACTCCGAAAAAAAGTTTGAACACAAGACATTACTATTCTGAGTTTTTTTGTTTTTGGATTTTAATCGCTACCTTTGACATGTAAGTCAACGTTACATTCATAGTGCACTTTTTTTAAACATTTATCAAGACTGCGCTTTACTAAGCATTATCCTAAATACAGCAATCATGGCCAATTTTGGCATTATTTCACAGCTGTCAGTGAACCGATGGTGCTATATATATCTAAGTCATGAGTGGTTAAATATTTTGTGTTAGCACACAAAAAATAGTAATTTCTGAAAGACTATCAAATTTTGAAAGAATTCAGAAAATAGTGAGAAATATCATAGCGAATTGTCTCAATAATGCCTTAATTATGTTCAATTGTGTATGCCTATTAACGTAAATATAATCGTACAAGAACTTAATGATATTGAATTAGACATCATTTATGTAATATATGTCACATCCTGGATAAACAATATTTTAAAAAATGAATCCGTATTAGTACAAAAATAAATATAAAAATATAATATTTTCGGTAACTCCAGTCCTATCCCTGCCCCATTTCACATTAGATATAAAACCAATATGTTGGCCCGTAAAATTGTTCAAATAACAGTTATTCTGATGCAGTATGTGCTAATGTCGGTTATCAGTACTGAATACAGTTAGGGTTCGTCACCGAAAGATTAGGGTTCCTATTTGTGGTCAGTGATATGCTGTAGGTGCTAAGCTAAGAAGGCACACGTTTTTATAGACGAACTACCAAGAATAATTAAAATTTTCAAAAAACTTTGTATAAATCTTTGCGTAACAATTGAAAATAGCAATAAAAACGCACACGCGTCAAGTTTCTTTTCGCATACAAAACGATTTAAGTAGTATAGTATCTTGTTTAAGCATCAAATGTGTTTTTAAATTTAAGTTCATATTTTAAAAATAATTTCATAATATTCATTCATAAAATGTCAAAAATACACCTGAAACTAATGGGCTAGTCGGCAGAAAGTTTCATTGTTACGATGACGACAATACGATACAACAATAAATATTCGTAAATATGTCAATGACTTAAAGCTTGGATTGATGTCATTTCCGGTTGTTTAACAAAACACTCTATAATAACTTATATCCATAAACAATGAGTCAAATTTACTGTGAAAATTATAAAAGGATATAGTGTAGCAGTGAGATGCCAAAGAAGTTTGTCTTTCTATTAAGTACTTCATTAAAGTCAGATCATAAGCGAATGGGTGTCGTTTGCCCTTAGGTATTGCAAACCTCGAGTCATGAAGCGTTGGGCGAATCAAAAAGTTTCTCCTGTCAATAGCTTCTAACCAAACGCTTCAGGACCAGAAGTTCTAAGAATATACATGTTAAACGACACCTGATGTGCAGTGTTTGAAGTTTCCGTCGGTTTACATGTATGTATATATTAAAAACATCAAATTGTGACGCCTTGGTTGGGTTAAAAATTATAGTGCAAAAAACCTTATGATAAATGTTCACCGATTTAAAAACCATATTTTAGACCTACCCTTGTCAGATCAATTGCTGCTATGTATAACTTGGGATTGGTTAGTGAAATTTGATTCGAACATTCATAGCAAATATAGCATTAGATAGCAAAATAAATACGCAACAACTTGTGCCAGGGGGAAAACTTGCGCTTCTAGAGAATTTACTGTAATTTTTCTCTTATCAAATACATATTACTGGAACCAGTTGCTTAAATCAAAATAAAATTCACTGTATATGTATCCTAGGTTAAAATACGCATGTAGTAGTTGAGCAATGCTTCCACTGTTTGTAGTGAAATTACCCGACCAAGCTTACATTTCAATTCTAAAATTACATAAAGTTTTGTCGTTGAACTTTTCATTGAATCCATCTATATGCCACAAAATTTAACACGGCCACTGCATCTGTACCAGCGATTTTCTCACCAAAAACCGGCAACAAATTGGTCAACAATTTACTTATTTGTCGTCAGTTGCATATAGCAAGCTACACTGCTAACCCACCGGTCTCAGCGTATTTGAGACATGGTGTTGTGTTTGAAAATAACGACAGCCTTTACTTATTTTTATAGCACAGTATTAGCTGTTTGTTAGTCCACATATATATTCAATAAAAAATCAGCCAGTCTCAGCGTGGCATGTAGTTAATACTGAAAGCTGTTCTGTAAATAAGCTGTTCTTTATTGCTCATACATTGCGGTTTGTTCTGCGCAGCCAGATGAAGCCTCAATTTTCAATGCTCTCCAAGACTTTGTGCATACTGGGATCGTACATCCTAGGTATTTACGTTCTAGAAAGTTGACATTTCAAGAAATTCCTGGGTTATTATTAATTTGAGAAAAAATCATTATTCACAGTCATATTAAAAATACATATAACACAAAAGATTGGCGAATCCAGAGGCAGGTGGCCTGGGATTCCGGCTCCTATTGACCGGGTCAGCAAAATATTTTAGCATGGGTCACTCCTTGGTAAAACATCTTCGCTAAATTTTTGATTGAAACAGCAGTGGCCATGGCATTATGACGTGACTTAAGGTATTGGACACCTCTCATGACATCGGGTTCCTCCTAAGGCAAAACTGTGGATGCATTCCTGATGTAATCGGATTATAATCGTTTTCATATCATTAATCCTACTTGAACATAGCTCGTCAGACAGTGCCATTCTGCATTGCTTATTATAAACCGATAAGTTATTCTAACAAAAAGTTAGTATATTTTCATCGTAATATTACGTACAACTGCAGCTTAGGTTTTAAAAATAACCATATATTCATATATTATAGCCACATATATAATTTGAAATATAAAAACTTCATTAAAATTGTATAGTTAAAAAATAAAATATGTTAAAAGTATTTTAAGAACCTTGCTTCAGATTTACATGGTTATTATAGTGGTCCAAGTGAGAGAACAAAACTGGAATGTAGCAATCTGTTTATATATGAAAATAATAAAAACCATTATGATTTTTAACCGAGCAATTTTCTATATTATTGCTACATGGATGTTCAGTTCAAGGAACATTGTAATATCAAGATTGATCAGTTCTTCTGACATAATAGTGGAAGTAAAGGGTAACTGAGCAGAGAAAATCGTCATAGCGTGATCGTAACTATACCCGAAGCGACAAAATTTTTTTGCGAGTGATCATTCTGCTTTTAACTAACTCAAAGCCATTTCTTCTCAGGCTTAAAAAATTTTTATAACACTAATATAAAATTGGTGTATTCTTCTTTCAAAAAACGGCTTAACTTTTATCTGTAAAATGAATAAACTGGCGCGTAGCATTGAAATACTATTATTATCTTGATGGATTAATTTATTTCAATCGCAGCCTTCAGCAATTTTGAAAACCGTTAATTGACTGATGAATCATGTCCGACTGGTGTTTCAAATATACAACAGGGTGAAGTAACATTGTTGGAAACGATTATACAGCTAAATATGTTGCCTAGACGCATAACTTTCGGCCATCACTGCTTTAAAGCCACGTAAAATATTGGTTCAGCTATTTCCGGGTTATAGATGGTAACAGATGATTGTACCTATGCTTTGGCCTAAAACGGTGTCTTTAAATCTTTAATTGCATTATGCAAACAGTTGTGAATGTTATTATTTGTAATAGCATGATGTATTGTCAAAACTTGAACCAAATTTTCTCCACGGAGTTATATACGATACAAATTAAACTGGGACTCTGTATGATATTTAGTTTTTAAGAAGAATTTTTAGTCTATTTTTAATTTTATGTAACTGACGAAATCATGCGCTATTTACTCGCTTCACGGAACTGGCATATGGACTGTTAATATTTTAGGTCCACATTTGACATCTCATTAACAGGTTATAGTTTGGAAAAGAAAATTGCGTATATTTTACATGGAATGTAAAATATAAGACTTATGTCTATTCATTTTCTCGTAAATGTATTTTGTAATGTGTTAACACGCTAACATAGAGAAAAACAGTCAGTCACATCCTTTTATCAGTTTCTGAAATATCTGAGTTGTCATAAAAATTTGTTCATAACATTATAAAAATTTTCCAAACACTGGATACATCGTAATTAATGTAACAAAAGTTATTTAGTTAAGCGTCAAAAATCATATCTTTGAATTTGCACATTTTATAGCGGATGATCTCTTTAGCCCAGCATTTATCACAATTTACAACTGGCCATTATTACGCAAAAATTTATCTTTGTTTTTCCAACCTGAATGGATCAGACCAAGCGTGTATCTACTGAACCAAGACGGTTCGTGAGGTATGCGGCAAGCTCATTTGTACAAAATAATTGTAACGAAATTGATTATGATTCATTTAATAAACAACCTGCCAACCAATTATCGTCTAGTTTTGGTAACGCTGCAGTGTTTCAGTACTATTAGTTGAATCTAGAATTAAGTGTTTATCCTTGGCCGCATCATTTCTCCCAAAAACATATTTGTAAATCAAGTTAGGTTATATGGATCGCAATTTGGTGCTGGTGATTTATAATGCCGAAACAAAGGCAGGCTAAGTCGTGCATTTGCTGAAAAAGTCTCAGCAGAGGAATGACCTTGCAAAACAAACCATAGAACTAACTAGCTGCAAAAAATTTGGTATATACTACCTATTTTGAAACTATTTTTATACATGAAAATTATAGCATTACTACTTCTATTCTGTTGGAAAAAGTTGGTACAGCAAATCAAAGAATAGCCCAAAAAACTTTAAAACTTAATGTTACGTCTAAATTATAGGTGTAATATACTAATAGTGTAATGCGCTTGTACTGAGTATGCTTTTACAGAGAAATATTTCTTTTGTCCCGCTCAAATCGTAAACCAAAAATACAGATAGATATAGTAAAAATGGCTTTGAATTCGCAACAAGCAGTTCTAACATAATTTATTATTGCGGTTCTACTATAATATAAGCACATTCTATTATATATTTTTTATTTAAAATAAAACGAATGCTACAAAGACTGTGTAAACTGTTCGAAAAGGTAGAGCTGTAACATAGTTACAACTTAAATTATTAATTTATTTATTTAATGAAGTAATGTATAAATAAAAAATGTCAATTTTCAATGGTGGAAGTTTCTGAATCAGCGGTTAGTTGAAAATTAAATCATAAGCAAAATCATTGCAGAACAATACGATAGTAGGAAATAAAACCGAATACCATAGCATGTTTGTAATACAGTACTGTTGTACAATAATATTGTAATCGCATACTTTGAATATCCTAAATTACAAGTTTCAACACCAAGGGTCCAATTCAGATATATGAATAATCCAAAAATCAAAAATAAGCAAAAATCACAGCTCATAAAAATGTCAAATTTCGACAGGTTGTTTCTGTTATAACGCAAAAAAATCAAAAATTCACAAATTTCAACTTACATCCTTAGATTTTTTTAGCTGCGACAGCTGCTGCTGTCACTATAGGAGAGGCTGCTGTTGGATGAAACGTTTCATAAAGAAAAAAACGATAAATACTTCCTTGGACAAGTGTGATTATCAGAATGCGGCAAATAGTTTATCTTCTGTGGATGAGTGGTCAAAAGTCGCTATACTGTAATAAAAGCATTTTTAAACAGACAAAAAATACAGAATGTGAATAACTTCACAGTTAATCTATCCCAATTCCCAAAATAACTCCAGAATCATGCGACCAGTTTGTTCTAGCAAGATCAAAATAAGCCAACATTGATTGTTGAATCGGTATTCTATATAAATGATTACATCGATTAAAAGTTTTTTAAGTCAGATT
The DNA here is from genome assembly GCA_030248225.1 of Trileptium ribeirensis. Taxonomy (NCBI): domain Eukaryota; kingdom Metazoa; phylum Nematoda; class Enoplea; order Enoplida; family Thoracostomopsidae; genus Trileptium; species Trileptium ribeirensis. Next base: position 1,260 of record JASANE010024763.1, on the reverse strand, counting down.
TAGTTAAACCTTGGCGCAAAAATTCAAAGCATTAAAAATTAATTAACTTTAATAGTGTTTTGTATTTATTCAATTAGGCTACAGCTTCTAGTGTTATATAAATTAATTCTATAATTTAAACTATATATCTCGTAATAATTAAAATCTATTATTCGTTGGAAACAGATTAAAAAAACAAAAAGTTGTTGCTTGTTTTACTGTAGAGTTATTAACTTTTGGAATGGAAAAACTTATCTAATGTAATCCCGGTTCAAAATAGTACCATATTAAATTCATGATTCGAAATTAGTTAAGTAAATGACTTTGTTAAAACAAAATATAACTGAAATATTGCGTTTTTGTGAGAAATTATGTATGTAATTAAAACTCAGTCTATCAGGTATTTACAAATGCATTAACTAAACGCCTGGAGGTATTGTAAAATAATGGAATGCAGTACTACAGCGCCGAAACATGTTCTAAAAGGAATTAAATATAAATATTTGGAATTCTTTCTTCAACTCGATAATTTGCGTCTTATAAATTTGCCCACACGATCGTCGAAATAAAACAGTCACAGTAAACAACATATATATTTGTTGTTTATATATATATTAAAATATATTATATATATATATATATTGTAGCGTGTGAAAGATTGCACGCAGTTCTCTGTGAATTTTCAGTGGGCAGCTTTCTGTGAATTTCCAGCACGCAGTTCTCAAATGGTCCCAGTACCAAAGCTGTCCCTGTCCCCAGTACGACCTCCAAAAATGTAGCGTGTGGGCATTCACAATTCAAAGCACAATTTGATTAAGTCGGACACAATTTTATAACAGACATACGTTAACCACAAAGCTGTAGAATATAAAACTAAAACTAGTATATTAAATTAATTACACTCTAGCATTATCATACCGAGCTCCCAAGTAGAACACCACTGATCTGTACCAAAAATCATGCAGTTGTTCCAGGACGTGCCGCAAAAATACCAACACCAACAACATAAAAAATTCAACGACGTCAAAACATATATCGTGATGAATCCGTGTAAAACAATCGCCATTCAAAATTCCATTTTCCCAAAAGCTTTTCACCATATATTATATAATATACTTCACTAATATTTAAATACAATATACTCCAATAATTTATGGAATGAATGAATAAGCTACTAAAGACTACAGTTGTCACACTCCTTTCCCCTCAGAGAAACGTAACGAAAGATAAGGATAAGATAAATCAGTGATATTAGGGAAAGAAAGTTCCTTATCAAAAGTG